>NDXZ01008842.1:0-22579 GCA_003055125.1 Paykullia maculata | reverse complement strand
TTTTTAATTTTATGAAGCTGTAAAAAGTTTTCTGTATTAATTAATTTGTTTGAAATTATAATAAATTAATAATATAATATGACATTTTAATTTTAGTAGACCCTTATTAAACGTGAACTTTTTGTTAGGATTAATTCAGTTGGCATTACTATACACAGCTGTTAAAATTTTTTTTATCAAACATTTAAACGTCAAATTATTGTTGATTTTGGTCATGGTACAAATTTTGGTAAAAAAATTCATACATATATTTTAATACCAATACAAAACTTACCGCCTTTAATACTGAATCATGACCGCCGTGCTTAACACAATGGTCTGCTACAGCTTTTAAGAAGTCAATACCACGTTTAGACGACATCCTCTCGCGTTGCAAAATGTTTCTTCACACACTGATGAGAATAAACTAAACAAGTATGTTTAAAATAATCTAACAAATTTCCTACAATCTACGATCATATTGAATGACTTGCTTATTTTTCTTTCAAAAAGATAACAATTTATTAAAATATTTACAGGTAATCGTACCTTACTTGTTTTAATATTAATTTTGCTACCGGATTTTCTGTAAAAAAGAGAGAAGGAAAGAAACAAACACACTGTTGTATTTTTATAAAATAACTGAGCAATCAAAAATGAAATTAACTCAGTTATCGACATCTGAATTCAAACTAGATTCTGTTGGGGATTTTTGTTTAAGGCCCCATGCTAACTGTATGGTTTTAATAGGCAGTTCTAATGAGGTTTATATTTTGGAATTAATAAACAGTTGTGATACTTTAGTTTTGATGCCATACACTAATAAACATGTTACAATACCCCAGGATAAGCCAATAAATGATATAATAAGAGATATTGATCTAATTAAGATTTACGAGACCACAACAGTACAGGAATCTCAAGAACTGGCTTTGGATGTTATATATACTGCAGAATGTGCCATTGAACCGCTTAAAGCACGAGTCTTGCAAGCTGACATTTTAACTGAAAATGACAGTAATATCTTTTGCATCCTTACAACTTATGGTTTTTGTGAAATTTTTAAAAAAGTTCCAATTACTGCTGAATGGGAACCATTAAAAACGAACTTATCAAACGTTCTATTTACTGACGTATTCTCCTCCAACGAATTACCATGTCATATAAAGACCTACAAAGATTTTAAAACGTTTGTAGATAAATTTATAATAACTAGTTTTGTTATGTCTTTACAATCGAACGATATGATTATATACCTGGGTACAGCTGCCGGTTATATAATTGCTCTTAAATATGTTGAATCAACCAGCAAATTTGAGGAAATTTGTCATTTAAAAACATCGTTGAATCGTATATCATTACTTGTGGAATTCAATAACTTTATATTGGTCGGTTGTAATCAGGGTAAACTACGTTTGGTGAAAATAAATTTTGAAAATCGTTTCTTACAAGAACTTGATTATTTGTGGAGTACAGCCGATCGAATGTCTTGCCGAAAAGCTATTTTTACTTACAACAAAGATTTAAAATCATATTTTGTGGTATTTTCGAAAGCGGCTCATGTATTAGCTTATCGCTTAGATTTGGAAGGTGCAGTATTGTCTACTTCAACACTATATGTAAACGGTATTAAAATAAGTGGTAAGAAATAAATACATTTTTTTTTTTAAATATTTTTACTTATTACCACTCAGACTCTAACTATTACACAACTTTTTATTCATGCAGGCATTGAATCATTAAGTGAAAATGAATTTATTATTACTACCATAACGGGATCAGTAAAATATTTAAAAATTACATGCCCAACTAAAGCAGAGCTGAACATTGAAGAACAAGTGGTTGAACACGAATTCGATTCAGCTAATTATCAAATACTTGGCGTAGCAGTCTCAGCATCGAAAAATCTTTGGTCCTTTGCACTATTTCGCAATAAAGACTACGTCCACCAATCAAAGTACTCCTCAACAAACACATTTCTTAATGTCTGCAAATTGAGCAGTCAAGATAGCTTTATAAAATTAATAAATATGAATTTAAAAAATATGAATATGGCGCATGACTTAGTAATAGCTATTAACTTGGATATATTTAATAATCAAGATCATGAAAAATATATGAGGTATTTAGATTTGGAAAAGTTAAATTTTCCATATAAATTGAATGATGCATTTTTGCAAAAACTACAAATAAAAATAATAATTGTACGTAAATTGGCCTTATATCAGAAGTAAGTTTAATTCTAAACTCTCAACATTTCTTATACATATATGAATGTATGAACCTACATAATACAATTATAATTTAAAAAAAAATTGTCTTCTTTTCAGAATAAAATACCGAAAAATTAAATCTCAGACTAAAGATGAATTACAGATATTAGAACCCGTCTTACAAATGTTCCATATTCTAAGACGTTTACGTTATTTAAAGCAACTAAATGCTAAAGAGGATAAATATACAAAATTTCAGGAATTATCTATTGTATGTATGCAGCTTAAATTTGGTTATTTACTTAATGATCTTATAGAAATCAAAAGTGAAGACCGCGAAGAGAAAAACCAACTGCAAACATCAGTTGACAAGTTTTCACTTTTTATTGCGGATGAATTTCAAAAATGGAAATTTGATAACGATAATTTTGCAAAATATGAAGAGTGTTGTATGATGTGCCAAAAGCCTATAAACAATTTTCTTAAATGTGAACAGGACCACGAGGTCAAAAGATGTAGTATTTCTTATACACAGGTTAGTAAATTAGCATTTTTTTTATTATTATTAAAACCGCAGGTAAAAACATTATAGGGCAAAACAAAATATTTTTATGCAAACATTTGTCATTAATTATTATACTCGGGACAGGCAATCGAGACATTATGCCTACTAATATCTTATTTAATGGGGTTCATGTACCTTTTATTGATACCCTAAACTGCTTGGGCGTGGCACTCGACAGTCATCTGACGTTTGAGAGTCATAGCACTGTCGTCTCTTCTAAGGTCAATGGTGCCTCAAGACCACTATATAGTTACAACTGCTTTTTGCCAATCAGAGTAAAATCTAATCTAGCTCAATTCATGCTTATGACCGACATTCGATATTGCCTTGATACTTACAGCGGCTGTACGTCTACAAATCTACGTAGAATAAGACTTATATTCAATCGTATAATTAGATTTGTTTTCAACCTAAAATTATCTGATCATATTTCAGTTTACGTTAAAAAATTTGTAACCTGTTATTTCTATGACTTCATCAAAATGAGAATCTTGATCACACTCTAGCAGTCCTCCAAATCTGATTCTAATCCTAGCATGCGTCCATTGTTTTGCTTTTCCAGATCCACTCGCAATTCCCAGCTTATTTTACTACAAATCAACAACTCCACTTTTGAATTTTCTATTAGTAGTTTTAAACTTTTGTTATCCAACAATGTATTAAATTGATTCATTACTCTATTCATTGTCATTTTCCCTACCAAGTTTCGCCTAACTTAACTTAAGTTATTTTATTAAGTTACATATTAATTTATTGCTCTTTGCCATCTGTATTACCTAATATTTGGAATTTAAATTTTTATTTTAGTCTTATATTCTGTATATGTATATACTTATCTTGCATTACTTCTATTTTTACTACTTTAATCATATATGGCCCTATGATGGGCTTGATTAATTTAATAAATAATGTCCAAAATGGCATCAGTTGTCTAGGTCTCAATTTACATGGCAAAAATTAAAAGGAATACATTTTTTTAATTCTCTTTTGGTCTCACCTAAACCTGTGCAACAAACTTCGTCTTTCTGCCTTTAAATTTCTGCAAGTGTCAAAAATTAAATATGAGCAAAAAAGTTAATATGTTAGTGGAAAAAGTGGAGTAGGTTTTTTTGCGAACTGTTACCTTAATGTACAATATAAACTTTCTAAAAATTTCTACTTTGTTTAATATTCATTAATATTTTGGCGTTTGTTCAAGTATTTTGAAATGATAGTTACAATTAACACTGTAACGGCAATTTCGATCGTTTTAATTTAATTTGGAATATAATAATTGTAAGTGTAAATTTGTTTTTTTATGTGCATGTAATAGTTTTTAGAAAAATCGAAATTCGGTATTTGTGAAAAATAACAACCTTCAACCTTCTTTTATATAAATTATTTTAAAATTTTATTATCTCCTTACAGATTTTATTGTTTCAAACCAAATATTGTCCACACTGTTTTGCATTGGTAAGAAATGACGGCGATGTCAAATTACAGGAACTATATCCAGCCGACGAGTGTATTAAGTGCATATATTGTAGATTTTTATTTAAACAATATGAATTTTAATTTACCTCATTAAAAAATAGAAACTTAAATTTGCATCTAAAAACTAAAAAGTTTAGTTCAATATACAGAGACATAAATTTCCGGATTGTGTTCCATTAAATAGATGTCTTGTTCCAGTTGACGTAAACCATTTTCAATTTTGTTTTTGTTAAACTTTTTCGCCACAGTATCGATGCACAAAGATAAGCCCTTATACGTTTTAAATAGCTCTTCAAAATTTGTTTTAAGGCCCTGTAAATAAAATATATTATAAATAAATATATATATGTATTTATATGTAGTGACAAAGGTATATACATATGTACATATGTACATATAAGTTTGTCATTCAGTTTAAAATTTTTACAATATCTATTTGTGATCCCATAAGTAGACATACAGGCATGTTCCAGAAAAGTAAAAGAAAAAAGTAAACTTTTTATTTTTAATGTTCTACAAAAGTAGTAGTTTCTTGGTACATCAAAAATAAAAAGTTTACTTTTACTTTACTTTTTTCTTTTACTTTTCTGGAACATGCCTGATAATCTAGGAAAATGCTCTATTATTTTTTTCACAAGCACACAAATTCAAACAAATTTTTTTGATATACTTATGTATGTATGTATGTATCTAACGTTGCTATTGAAAATCAACAAAATCGTCCTATAAATGACTCGAAAGAAAAGCGAAAAAGTACGACTGCGTTTATTTTTTTTTAACTAGATTTTTCACACAACAATCAGTTCTTACGAAAAATTTACGAACTTAATTGTTACATGTACATATTGAAATACATAAGTATGTTATATACATACTACGAGATTATGTCTAAAAAAATCTTAGTCCAATCTGTACTACATACATATGTTATGTTGAAGGGTATTAAAGATTAAGCAAAGCCAAATGTGGCAATCAAACTTGTTACCTTTATTATATCTTGGCGTTCATCGAGAGTTAACTTCCGTAATCCCGAAAATTTGTCTACATAACGTACACAGGCATTTTCGGACTCCATACGTACATTTTCACATTTAGCATTTAGTTTTTTGAGGAACTTCTTGCGAACATTTAAGTAACAAGGGACTTTAGCGAAATTTTTCAAACATATGTATTGTGGCACTAGACCTGTATTCAATAAATTATGTCTATCACCTTTGGGCGTGTCAACATAACGTGGTAGAGGCTTTTTGACCTTTAAATTCTTGGCCAAATCTACATTAATCGCCACAAAATTCGCTCGATGTACATGACCCTTAAAATATCTTGTATGTGGACATAATAAGTCTTCCTTTTCTTTTTTAACCATCTCTTTTTGTGGCACCGTTGCTGTCGCGTTACTGGCAGGTTTTGTGAATTTTGGTAATGGAGGAATTTCCCTTTTGGGCGGACAAGTATGTTCATTTAATCTTTGCCATTTTAAACCATTATTTTTCTTAAGAAAATTACACGGCAAATCCACTGGAGTTTGGGCATAACCCATGGTTTGGTGATTATTTTTAACAGCACTTGTTATAAGCTTTTTCCTATCTGACAGATCTACAACATGTCTGGCTTGTTTTTCTTGTTTTACCATTTTTCGAAATTTCGAAGTGTATTTTATTTTTTCATGACTTTTAATCAAATCTTTTTCTTTATCCACATCGAATATATTTTCATCGTGATATGTTATATAGACCAGAGACATCTTATTTTGATTTAAATTGTGTTTCTTGTATTTTTTTTTTAATAAAATAATATTTTAAAAATTGAAAAATAGAATGTGCAAAAGTGTTTTGACAAACGAATTAACATTTGTTTGATTTCCGTATTAATTATGTACGTTGTCAAGTTATTTTATATAAACATGTGTAAATATAAGGCAGATACATACATGTGCCTTGGTAACATACATAATTATGTATTTGATCAAATAAAGTAGGTTACCATAGTTTCTTACAATAAGGACTAGGTTTTTGAAATACAATTAGATGTTGAACTGAAGGCAACTAGCAGCTTCACATGCAAAATTTAAAAAAAAAAATGCCAACTGTAAAACTGTAGTTGCCAACTGGCAACGCAACTGAAGTTCGGTTGCCATCCATAATCACCCCATTAATTTCCAGCTTTCTTTGACACGGAAATCATTTCGATACACAAAAAGGCACTTCTTTTGTTTTATGGTACTTATTGCATTCTTTGAGTTTATAAATTTAAAAATGTTTTAAGGAAGGGGGACAAACCTCTACGTTTTTATTTTAATGCTATTTTTGTATGCAACTGTTTAAGTATTTTTAATTTTCAAGTGATTACAAAAACTCCTATTACTGTTAACGATATTTTCACGAGCGTGTTTTAGAATCTATAGATTAAGAACTGTAGAAGTTCACATTCGACACGACAATCCATAATATCCCTGGTTACTTTTTTGTATCGGTTTTTTCTTTATATTTTCTAAATTTATGCATCTAATCTAGCATTACACAATTGAAGATTTTTTGTGGTACTTTTTGCAATTTTTGCATTTTTTGAATTTATGAAAACCCCAATATAAAATTATGACTGGAAATTGCCAAAAACTTGAATTTCAAATCGCAATTTTAATGGTGTTCCCTCAGGGTGTACTTTTAATAAATCTGTATATAAAATTTTCAAAATGTTTTCCGTCTTTAAAAATTCTTCTTCCAATATTTTTTACCCTGTTATCCCTTCAGTTTAGTTCTCAAAATTGAGTATTATAAATGGTGTTCACCAGTTTGTAGTTATTAATCTGCGAAAAGTTCGTGCTAATTATTATTGCTGTATTGCAAGTTTTATTTTTATAAATAATCTAAAATTTTATTTTCAAACCAACCGTAAAAATATGTATCGTAAAATATAAATCTAAAATTTCATGTCGTTTGGTGTTGAAAGATTTTAACTATCGCGATAATCGTATTCCTTTAACGTCACCATTTTTTGTCTTGTGAAATTGTTAAAGTAAGCATGGGTGGGTTTTACTGCTGCCAGTTGCCAAAAGTTTTTTTGTAGAAGAAAACTAACAGATGATGACAGTGTGATGACATTTGCAATCTAGAAGTTGTAGTTGCCAATTGACCACCCAGTTAAAGTTTGTATTTTCTTTTAATTAGTTTGAAATTATTTTTTACATATGTATGTATGTAAAGTTTTAAAAAAATTGTGTACTTTTCAATTTCACATGACTAAAATCGGTGACTTGATTAGCTTTATTATTATATTTTTCCTACACGGCTAAGCCATGTTTGCTTTAATTTTTTTTTTTTTTTGATACAAAAATATTACAAATTGAATAAATATTTGTCATATTGCTAGGGATTCTTATAAAAACTTTCTTAACAATTTTTATTTAAGCAAAAAAGCTAAACTATTTAATATATGTTGTATGTTTGAATGTATTAAGCCTAAACTCTTAGATGGCGTTATTTAAAATATCTATTAGACAAAGAATGTGTAATTTTGATCATGTATAAGATAGATATATAAATAATTATAATATTAATTGAAGAATAATAATAGCACATCGAATATTTGTATAAAAAATTATAATTATTTACATAAAATAAATGCTTTAAAGGACGCACGCGCACATACAAAAATAATACTACTAAAATCTAAATGGAATTTCTTCTAATTATTAAACAAAAACTTTGTAAAGAATTGATTAATGTTTCAACGAAAATTAATTGCAAAAACACTTTATTTATTTGCATTACCACCTTCATTTTCTTTTTTTCTTTCTTCGCGTATACGTTTAAAGGCCTCCGTTTTGACAAAGTCTACCGAATTGTAGACCACTGTACTTTGTACTGGGGCCCTGGCTGAAGGATCAGCGGCCAAACCCAAACGTCCAACACCAGGATTATTCAAATTTCCCACACTCATGCTTTGGCGATTAATGGCCGGGGCGTTAGCCACATCTAAGTCAAAATATTGTAGTTTGTGTTCATTTTTAGGTGGCAGCTGCAACTGAATGGGTACAACTAGATTTGTTAATGCACTTGCTGGTAAATGTTGCATGGCCGCATTAGCTGAAGCGGTACGTTGATGTTGTATGGTAAATATTGTAGCCGGGGAATTAACTGAAGTAGGAGTATTACAAAGTGAAGTATTTGATGTATTAAAAGCATAATTAGGTCTAGGTTGTCGTGGCAGGGTGCGAGTCTCCATTAAATAGGTTGACGATGATGATGTGTCAGCATCATTTGGTAGCACCATTGAGAGGGGAGCACCAGTGGTACGTCGGTTGTTGTTGCCTAAAGTATTTGAATTGCTAATCTGTAAGGTTTTGTTAAAAGAGAAAGTAATATTTAAATAATATAAGGTGTAATTAAAATATTAAGTTATGACGAGATATATTTTTTTAAATGATATATTTACCTTAAAGGCATTTGGTTTATTTTTCCGATCCACCGATGGTGGTTTCAATGGAACATTTTCATTACCAACCAGACCAGCTGGTGTATGTATTTGTGTTGTCTGCAAACGATTTGCCAAATTGTCCACATGCTGTGCTGTCATCTGCGGCGGTTTGGCTGGTAACTCCTCCGGTGGCTTATCAGCTTCAATGCTTAATTTGGGTTTTAATTTTCTATTGACCGGTGGCACATTGGTCTGTTCAATGAAATCGTAACGAAAAACATTACCTTCGACCTTACTAGGAGCTGCATTTGTATAACAATGTGGTCTCGGCAAAGTGCGTATGTTCGATGATTGTGGACCCAGTGAGTGTGCCACAGAAATTACCGAACATGGCGATCCAGGCACAGTATCAAGGTCAGCCATTAAATTGGGAGTAGATGCTGCAATTGGATTTGCTTCAGGACTGGTTACCTTTTCCAATAAGTTGGCCATATTATAGTATGGCAGCTGGTGCGAACGTGGTATGTCATAGCTTTCTTCGACCACAGATCTTGCATCACGGGGTCCTATTATAGCGGGAGAAGTGTTTTCAGTATCCGAAAATTGTGGTAGATCCCGCGTTAATCTTAAATATAAAAAAGTTTTGGCATTCAATTAAAATTGTTAAATTATAAATAGTTTTCTCGAAGAAACCAAATTTTTTTTGTTCCCTAGAAAGGGAATTTTTAAAATAGTACTTACTTTTCATTGTCTTTAAAGTCCAATATTAAATTATTTTTATTTTTTAATACTTTTGCCAGCTTTTCCAAACATTCGTCTGAATTTTGTGTTGTCATGCTTTGTTGCTCTTTCTTGACATCGTCAGGTAGTTTTGAAAAACGTTGTGAATATGTTAAGACAAAAGATTCATTTTCCACCGAACTATCGGAAGGTCTGGTATTACGATCTGCAAATTAAATTTGGATGTTTTATACAATAACTTCTGAACGAAATAATTGATCACTATCAAAGAAATAGCTAACTTTTCTAAACACACTAATTCTTATAAAGAAAAGACGCAAAATTTATAACTATTTTAGAATTTCGTTGATGTAAATTGTTATTTTTGTTTCGGACAATAAAAATTGTATAAAAATGACGATTATAGTTATATCTCGCCGATAAATAGATCAATTTAAGTTTTGAATTAATTAATCCAAATCTCTTACGCACCGTTTTAGCTGGGGTTAGTGGTGATTTTTATTTCATTTTTAAGTGTTTTTTAATTTTAAAAATTTGATATCAACTGAAATTTTATTACGGTTATACGATCTACTAATTAATAATTTTTATCGTAGTTTTGAAATATATTTTTTGTTTTCGTCATGAATAATTTCGTTTTAATAAAAATAGCATCAAAATTATTTAAAGAAAAAATTTTACAAAATATAAATTTCTGACTTATGCTTACGTCATTATTATTCTTTTAATACATACCCATATTTTCTCTTAAGGGCATAGGATGGGCCCATTCGTCATCATCTGTAAAAACACTCTCAGAGTCTGAGTCAGACTTTTGACTACGATTTTTCGAGACATTTAAAGGTTGTTGCTAAAAGTTAAAAAAAAAAAATTATCACTAAACGAAATAGGACATTAAACCCTAAACAAATTAAATTACCGTTCCACAGTTTGTAATTTTGGGTGAGTACGATTGATCATTGGTTAAATTTAGACCAATGTTGTTATGACTTCTGGGTGTGTCATAAAACTTTGGATCTAAATTATTTAAAGGTGTCGAAGGATTATCGCTATTCGTCTAAAAATAATAATGAGAAATGTATACAAGTTTTGCAATAAAATAAAACTCTATCCTACCATAAACTTTGGACTTCCTGAATAGCACTCACTGATGGGTATATATGGCCCGGATGCTGTACTTAAAGCTGGTGAAGGCTGCACGCTATGCTGTTGAGATTCCGGTAGCGGTGTATTATTTAAAACTAAATTCTCTGGTATTTTACGCACAACACCATTTGAGCTGACCGACAAACGTGCAGTGTCCTGGAATGCAGCGGTATTCAAGTACAAAGCTGGCGAAGATGCCGTTTGTTGTACATTAGTTGCAACCACATTTGAGGAAACATTAACCAATTGTTGTTTCTCAAAATGTGCATCACACAAGAGAGTTTCACGATTCGTATACTCGGTATTAACATATGCACTATCATTACTATGCTGATATGAAGTCGATGAGGTGGATGAAGCTGTTGTCACATTTGCACTAGATATGGCTGCTGTTAGAGGTTGTTGTTCTATAACATTTAAGGGTCTTCTCAATATGTCATTGTTAAAGCTCTGACGAGTATTATTAGCATTGGTACCACTCGAAGAATTAATGGTGGTCGTAGTGGTATCATTTGAAGAGTTTGTGTGGGTGGTAGCAGCAAAATTTTGGGAACGATTTTCATCTTTGCAATAATTTAATTTTAAAAATTATACAATTCATGCATATTTTCTTTAAAATAGTATTTCTCTAATACTTTACTTACCTTGTGATTGTTTAGTATCGTGTAAATGACACACCTGACATATACAATTAACCCAATCACGCATATCCACTTCCGTATCCGCAGCTAAATAATATGTACGCTTTGGTGTTTTAATATCAAACATAAATTGAAACTTTTGTTTGCGATTTTCCAAACGCAAACCACAATCAACTTGTTCGCATTGATCCAAATCGATGACACCCTTCAGTTTGCGACATTTACGGTCGGCATAGTATTCAAGGCAAAACTGTTCGGGTATCTCACCCTGTTTTAAAGTAAACCAACGTCTGCGCCAACGCTAAAAAGGAATTAAAAATATTTATTAGATCGCAATTTAATACACAAACTCTTCATATTACTCTACATTATTATAAATGTTATATTAATTATGATAAACTAAATTAAATTAAATTTAAAAAAACTGCTTATATGTAACGTACTCATACACACATAGAAAATAGTTTATAGCGTAAACAACAATGTTTCTTAGAGTAGATAAAACATTCTATAAAATATAGATTTTATTTCAAAAAAGCTTGTATGTAGTAAATATCTACATACAAACATACAACATATGGCGGGAGAATAGTATTTTGCGTGCTTAAAACCATTTTCGATTCCCCCCCTTTTCATCATAAGACAAAGAAAATATTTGTATGTACATATTTCATTATTTCGTATGTATTGGGAAAGCCCATACTGAAAGAACAATTTATACAGTTTTCTAATTAATAAAATCAGATATGTACATTGAAAATGTACATACATATGTATACTGCCTGGCCCACAAAATGCAAACGATATTTTCATTCAAATAAATGTATTTCAAACTTTTTATTCTTTAAACTTTTTACTTTTGTTTGAAATATATTTATTCGATAGAAAATATCGTTCGCATTTTGTGGGTCAGGCAGATAATTTTTTGTATTCTTTAATATATGTATTTGTCCAAGTTTTTGATAATCTAAATCTCCAAAAAATAATGTATTTTATGTACATAAGTATGTACATATGTATATACCTACAGATATGTACATCCATACATACAAATATGTATAAAATTTAAAACAAAATTTATTACCAAACTAATCCGTTAATTTAAAAATCGGATTTGTTTATTAAAGCATAAACAAACCATTGATTTAAATATATGTAAATATAATAAGTAATAAAAATAGGCACCATGAAAAATAGCCCCTAACTAAAAAAGGCCCCAGTTTTTTACATTTACATTGAACACGAAAGTTTGGGGCCATTTTTCCTATTTTTTTGGGGTAATTTTCATTTTTCATTTTTAAAGCTTCCATAGTATCAAACAATTTAAAAATAAAAAATGGCCTCAAAATTATAAAATGTTTGGGGTGATTTCAAAACACTTTCGTGTTGTTGTTTTCAATGTAAAAATTGGAGCCATTTTTCTTTTTTGATTTTGGGGTAATTTTTCCTTTTCTTGTAAATTCATAAAATCCATTTTTCCTACTTTTTCA
This sequence comes from Paykullia maculata, assembly GCA_003055125.1. Taxonomy (NCBI): domain Eukaryota; kingdom Metazoa; phylum Arthropoda; class Insecta; order Diptera; family Rhinophoridae; genus Paykullia; species Paykullia maculata. Next base: position 9,915 of record NDXZ01008842.1, on the reverse strand, counting down.
TTTTTGAAATTGGGGCCATTTTTCATGTTGCCGTAAAAATATACATAATACTTAAAATAAAAAGTTCACGAAGAACTTAAAAACATATATTTATATAGATATTTTTTAAAAAGATACTAAATTTTTGAAAAATATTTTCTTTATTGATATTTAAAGTTTTAGTAAATTTTAATAGTTTTTTAATTTAATAGTTGCAGTCTGAAGTCCAAAGCATTCCTTAGGTTAGTTAAACATACCTAACATATCCTAATTGTTTTGTTAAATATTTTGGTCCATCACAATTATTCATTTTTCGTATAAGAATAATTGTATAGTTCTTGCCTCCTTTATATATTAAGCCATCCCAAAGCATTTTGCATAAATGTGATTGATGTAAATCGATTTAGTTTTAATGTTGCTTTCATTGATTTAACAAGTTGGTGTTTAGATAAGCATGTATGTATATGTATATGAATATAGCACTGTTGCTTCATATTCAAAATGTTAAAAATGAATTTCCTAATCATTAAAAAAAAATCCCTTTTTTTATTTTTATGAAAATTTTAATGTTTTTAAAGTGTTGATTGAACGGTATTCGTTTCAGAAAGTTGTATTCTTCAATGAGCATAATCAATTATTCTTTTAAAAACGGTGATGATTGGTCCATGATTTTCCCTAGTAACCATACAAATGTCCTTCTAGGACATGCTTTCCGACTATAAATGTCTTAAATATTACTCTATCCGTCATGCTGTACCCATTTCTTTCGCGATCGGTCCATAATTTACATTAGTTTCCATTTATGTACATACATAAGTCCTACTTCAGGAAACCCCATTTAACCGCATAATATATTTTTACAGGAATCGTCCAACCAAATTTTGTTTGATCCTCCCATACCTCCCATAGTAGGCCTTAAGCCGGAAATCATGTTAACCTCCATTAACAAATTAATGAATTTTGGTGTAGGGTATAATGTGTTCGGCCTTGACCGATTTTATTTTTCTCTCTTGTTTTGCAAATAATTTTTAATTCTACAATATTTATTGCACAAGTTTTAAATTTATTATTTATCACAGTTACTTTGCTCTCATATTACACATTTTCTACAGAGTTTTTATTTCCTTTAAAATATTTGCGAAATATTTTTTTTAATTTCATTTAAAAAAAACAAAAAATTTAATATTATTTTGTTATACACATAGTAGATATATGATATGTTTTTATTTATTTCGTTTTTATTTTTTTGACACTAAAGTTAGTACTTTTTAACAATAATTATCCAACAGCAATTTATTTAGAGTTATAGGATTCGTAAAATTAATTTTTGATTATTTCTTAAAGTTTCACGCATCAAAATAATTGATCACTTATAGGTAGGTATATTGAATACTAAATCATATAATCAATTCTAAATTTAAGCAAAAAGTGTTGTGTTTTTTTGTTCTAAATTTTTTTTTACAATGTCAAGTTTTTTTTTTTTTTTTGTAATGTTGCATAAAATTCTTTCTCACTTACTATTTGAGTAACAGTAACATGCATACACATGAACAAATATACCTTCATATAGCTGCTGTATGTATATTTGTAGATCACAGTGAGTATTCAAGTAAACTTTAACCCATTATAATTCAATTGTGAATATTAAATCACGCTGTTAAAATATTTATAAAAACATGTTTGTAATTGATAAGTTATTGCAATAGGAAAGCGTGCAAAAAGCAATAACAACAACAAACTATTATGACTAATATTTTTTTTCCAAGAATGTTAATAAACTTTACGTTGTTTGAAATGTCGTTGTTGTAATATTTTATTAATAATTTTCTTTTGTTTCTTACTAAACACCAGTAGATAGATGTTTTAACGTATGTAATCAAATATCTACATCCAATGAACACTAAACGAATAAATGAGCTGCTATTTGTTTTAAATGCAATTTTATACTAAACAGAAATTGAAAATGTAAAATGCAAATATATACATATACATATGTACATATGTAGTGTGGTTAAAATGAACACACAGACATACATATCTACTAACAAACAACCCAATCGTATTGCAAAATGATGTACTACATCACCATCATACTACCACAAACAACGTCATCATTATCACCTATTACCGCGAGTAGCCGGCCGGCTAAAAAACAAACCAACCCACCCATTTTTAAATACACTTGCTAGCCATATGCTTTTGTTAATTTTAGTATCACGAGGTAGAAATACTTGAAAATTTATCTTCCTTTTTGGTTTAAAATTTTTTAATTGAATATTTTCAATTGATCTTTGAAATCTTAACAGAATTGCTTTTGGAAAAAAACCGGACTGTAAATAAAGTTAAAAGTTTAATTGATATGGAATTTGGTACAATTGCAATGGCATGACTTGGAAATAAATGTGTTGTGTAAAAAACAATTAAATTTCTAAAATTAAATAAGAATCTTTTAAAGAACTTAAAAAAAAGCAAACGAAATGTCGAAACGGCCTCAAACTCTATATCTGTATGTATTTTAAAAAATTTTCTTTTTACACTGGACGGTTTTCTACTTTGCCGATTAAAAAAAAAATCCTTCAATAGTTTTCTTTTGACAACCGAAGATCCTTAAGTTTTCTTTATAATAAAATTATATTTTTATTGAAAAACATAAAATTGCGGATATGAACAAAGTAAATATATTCTTATATAATCGAGATATTAAAAATTATTAAAAAAGAGGACACATTATTCATGTAAAATCGAGTTTTAGCCAATTTTTTTTTTAAATGCTTCCGACGAAATATTTATTTAATTCAATTATGTATCTTGAAATTAAAAGTTGAAGATAATAAGGCTTATTTTGAAAAACATTTGATTTTACTAGCCGGTTAAAAAGGTACCTTTTCTGTAAATCACATAATTTACTACTTATCGGTGTGATTCGAAATTAAAAAAAAAAAAAAAAAACACAAGCAAGCGCAGCTGATTTCCTTGTTTTGCATGACTTAAGAAAAATAAGGTTTTATTTTATATGTTCAGTTTAGCCGACAACTAAAATGGAACGAAAAATCGGGGATAATTATAAATGAAAAGAAGTGTTTATAAAATACATAGTTAATGTTGCTTACTTTTTTATAAAATACATGACAAATTAAATATTCAGGCATTTTATTTTGAAGTTCGAAAAAAGTTCTTGAAAAATAAACAAGTGACTTGAAATTGGCAACCGCTTCGCTTAGCTGGGCGGTTTAAAATTACATGATTTAATAAAAAGAACACTTGTTTAGTGATTTAAAATCATTTTCATATTTTCAGAACAGGCCTAATTAACAAACATTTTACCAAGGTTTCTCTAGAATCAACAAATATAACTGCATGTGCTATTTGGAAATTTTAAGGGACAATCTTTTATCTGTGGATGCTACCCCAAAAAAATTTGCAACCCTGCTTCCATTAAAAATGTTAAGATTTTAAAATAGGAGAAAATTATTTAAAGAGCGTTTTTTCAACCTTTTTAATTCACATTGATAAGTACATTTATGCATATATAAATACATACATATGTATGTACATATTTGTATGTAGTTAGTATTCATATGGCGTCAGATGATTCTTTTCTTGCATAAATATTTGTAAAAAAGATTTTTTTTCTCCACAAACATTTCAAATTCAAATTATTTTGTTGTGTGTACAAAACAAAATAATGTGCCACCACATCAACCAGACGCCCACTTAAGATATTTGTGAAAGATAATCAAGAATCAAAAAATATACATATAATTTAAATAAATGTGAAAATATATTTTCCATTGTGTATTTGCTCTAAATATGCGTATAGAAAATTGTATCCATCATATGTAATCAATACGACGTACTTTAATATCTGTTAGTTGTTTTAATCTCCTGTTGTTAATAAAAAAAAAGTATGTCACATTAATCAATAAATTTTCTATCTATTAATCATATTATCACCATGACGTATTATTTGATGATTAAACATAATGAATATATAGATAGTTGTCCCTTAATATTTCTTTTTGAAAAATTTAAACTTCAAATAAAATGTTCAACCAATATTTTGAGAAAATTGGCACGTTTGAATAGGTAAACTTCAGTATGTCAGTGGTCGTCCAGTATATGTACATATGTTTGCCAAAGAACTTTATATTGTTACAAAATAAACTGGTCTTTTTCAAAGAAGATTACAACAATTTCTTTTTTTTAGGAAAATAAATTAAATAAATTTCTCAAATTTAAACACAATTTTTGACAATAATTTTAACATAACACAATTTTTTACTCTTTATCATAAATTATTCAAGTAAATGTTTTTGCTAAAAATTTGTATACAAAGCAACACAGCTCTTTATAATGTAATTGTTTGTAAAATAAGTGGATAAGAAGGAATCGAAAATAGTATGTAGTTATTTACTATGTTTTAGCTTTACAAAACAATTGGGTCATTGTATTTCAAAACCTCTAATACTATTCGCACTTTGTGTTATTTGTGGTCATGATACTCACTGTTTCCATAGTGGTATGTAAACTTAGATATTGCATATGTTAAGCGTAAGTAAGTACACACAAGTGAATAAATATGTGTTTTGAAAGTTTTCAGGTAATAAAAGAAAGTTATATTTACAAGTTTGTTTAATGGAAAATGTTAAATGGCAGACAAATTTTAAACAATCAAACAAACTGGTAACAAAACTAAAGTTCAAACGCTCCTTGAAAAACTACCCTCATGCAAATTGGCCTCGAAACTGGCCCCATTTTCGAAAAAATAAAAATCACCTCAATAAATACTACAACTTTCAACATTAAAGACAACAACACAAAAAATGGGTCCATTTCTCGTGTTTTTTTTCTTACCCATTTTTCATTTCCGTAATTAAGATGATTTTTCATTTTTAAAATCACCACAGTTTTTTTATACTTTTGATACTTTTTGATACTATGAAAAAATGCTACAAAATTAAGAGTGGAAATTTACTCCAAATTATTTTTATATAATCTCAATAAAAAAAGGAACCAAAGTTAAAATTAAAATGGTCTCATATTTCTACATTTAAGACAATACTTTGTACCTACTTTAACAACAAAATAAAATAAAAAGAAAAACATCGAAAAATTTGCAAAATAATAAAATTTTGTATCCATAAATGAGATTTTATAAATAAAAAAATTCTACAGAAAAATGTGTTAAGTCTTCGCTTAAAAAGGTACTGTAGACAGCCGGACGCAGGAAAATTAAACTCTGGTAGATTTGAATTGGAATTTTTATTCCAATAAAACATATTAACAATTCAAAGGCGTTTATGTATTTTTTGGGAGCAAGCTTTTAATGGTGGCAATAAATCGATCATTGCAAAATTCGGAAATTATTTTTGCGCTTTAAAAAAGTTGGTGTAGGAACTTTTTTTATGTGTTACAATTTCAGCACAAATGCATTATATTCTTCCCACCTATGTTGGAGTAGGGTATACAAAATTGTTTTGGTCGATGTCTAATCATTTTTTTTTACAATTTCATACGACTTTTTTTAACATATGTATGTATGTACATACATACCTATGTACACAAATATTAACTTTGATTCGGTTGGACTTAAATAATCATTTAGATAGGCACATAAAGATTTTACCCTTTTAATTTATTATTAATACCTAGTATTTAAAATTATTAACATTACTCATATGCATATTAGTATAGCAAAACTTTTCATTCATAAATAAACTTGTTTTTAAATCCCACGAATGAAATTCCCATGCTAAAATTAATAAATCAATTATTTATGAAAATAATTAAATACGAAGAAGCAATTTTTTTTATAATTTGCAAGTGCAGCTTATTACTCGTTAGACAGACAATAGAAAAAATTGAAAAATAATTTTAAATTATCTGTAGGTATATATTTTAATGAGTCAGTCTGTAAAATTTTCATCATTCTAAAATTTTTAGTTATTTCTTTCTTGTTGTTTACTGTTATTTATTTTGATATTTTACTTTATTATAAAAATATTTGATAAATACATAAAAAACGAAAGAATAAGGAATTCAATAAAATAAAAAAACGATACTTACTGCACGCCATATACGCTTCGTGGGCGGTGATTTGATCAACCAGCCCTCATAGTAAATTTCTTTGTTCATATCAATTTTAGTATGTTTCCACAATTTTAAATCAATTTTGTTAATTTTATATTTAATATGTAAAACAATAAATAAAACTTTGTATATTCTATAGGAAAATATAAAAACTTTTTGCTTAATGTTGTTAATCTCCACCCAAAAAGACACTTTTTGTCACGTCGTATTTTTATTCGTTGTTTTCGTGTCACAGGAAGTTACAAGCTAAATATTTTTTTACGGTTAACACTTGCAACCACTCAGAAAAGGAATTAGAAAAAAAACTAATTTATTAAATTTAATTCACAAATAACCAATAAAACACAATAAGAACAATATTTTTAACAACGAAATACAGAGAAAAACACAAATTCCGGAAGACAAACGAAAAACAACTGAGGAAAACAGCAAATAGTGAACAGAGCTGCCCGTATCATTTAAAAAACTTAAACACAGTTGTATATAGGAATTTGACAAAAGATATACAAGAAAGTTAGTGGATATATAAAAAAATTTTAAAACTATGTGTATAGTTTAATCAAATTTTAAAATAAATTTATACACATATTTTTATTATATTCGTTTAAAATTTTTTTCTTAAAAATACGTGTTGATTAAGGTAAACGTTATTAAAAGAAATTGTCTGTGCTAGTCTGTGCATAAATTTTGACAGTCAAACACAAAAGTATTCAAACTAAAGCCAGTTTACTTAACAACCAGTTATTGTATCTTAATCATACATATATATATAATCCTTACGTCACTTTTGTGCGATATTTTAAAAAATATAAAAATACAAATAATGTTAGAATGCTAAGTGTCACTTGTTTTTGATGATAAGCATTATTACTCTACTTTATAACTTTTTAAGCAATCCCAATATATTATTACACAATCAATTTTTTATGTTTACTCATTAAATTATTTTGATCTAGCATTAATTTTAATATATGCTGAAAAATACTAATTTTTACAACTACGTTTGTCAAAAAAAGTCAACCGGCATTGATATCTATATATATACACATTTGTAGTGCTGTGAAAAATTGTAACTTTTGACTACTCAAAACTTTTTTTGGCTACTCAGTTCTACTCAATATTTTAGATTATATGTATGGATATTAAAAAATCGAAACTACAAAAACTTCTGACCTATTTTGAAATGAATTTTATTTCAACCCTAACTAACTTCGCTATCCTCACTAGGGTTTTCAGTTGTATAATCAGATGCTTAAATTCCAAGTGTACGGGTACAAGTTGAACACCAACTTACCGCAAAATTACGTACTATATATATGTATAATGCACCTCAATGTGTTACTCTTAAAAATTTGGTTGCATTTTTTTTTTTATTAATACTGGAGAATTTTTTCTTTACTCTGATACAACAACTTGACAGTTTTATGTTATAAGTCATCAACAAATAATAAGTACTCAAAAAAGTTGGTACTGAGTACATAAGTACTTAGTACGTTCACAACTCTACAAATTAGCAGAAAATTATTTTTCTGCTATTTCAATCACGTTAAAAAAAGAATTGTTAATTTATTGAATTATATTATTAATAAGATTCACCAATAGAAGAGTTAAATTTAATAAAAAAAATTGTTACGGATATTTAAAACCGTTAATATTGTACCAAATAAAGTGTTTTACCTTAAAAAAAATTTCGTGTTTGTGGTGTATACTTTCTATAATAAAACATGGCGACACAAATAACAAACAAATCTGGAAGTGGCTGGCCACGCCGTGGTAGCCAAGGACATATGGATAATGGAACAGGAAAATTCAATCCTAACCAATCGTTGACGATAAATAGATCAATAAATTTGTAAGTATGTAATATGATAATAAATACGCTGTTTTCAAGTTTGGCAATTAAATGCATTTTTACGACACCCACATTGAGCGCCTAAAATATGTACATATTTGCCAAATTAAACTTTATAAGTTGATAAAACAGCCTATCCATATCTTTAAAATGTATATAATTTACGTGAGGTCAAGTCCTTAAAATATATTGGTTTTTTCAATACGTTAATTTCATTAAAATTGTTTCGTGTACACATCTGATCATAATAATAGATACACCGAATATTTTTTATAGGAAAATGGAAGAGTACTTACTGCTCTGTTTAAAAAAATAAGAAAACATTTTTATCTAAGTTATCAAAATTAAAAAAAAGGTTGCGCCTTGAGAACTGTTCCGACAGTACCCTCATGAACCAACTTAATTTTTAATGCAAAATTCTCCACAAAAAAAAATGCGACAAATGTTTCATTACTGACAACGATGGCGAGTATGTTTACGTTAGCTGGCCCACCTTTCTAGACATACATTTTTATATGTATGTATGTATATAAAATAGACACAACCCGTTTAAATCATGGCACAATTACACCTGCAATTGTGCCATGGTTTAAGTTTTAATCACATTTTAAGAATTAGGAAGCAATTAAAAGAACTACATAGGTATGACTTAAAAGAATTGGGTAACTTACATGAGTTTTAATATAGACTAAGAAAAAATATCCGCAGAAAAATATATATATGTATACAAAAACTGCCGATCGCAAATTTTAAAAATTACTGATCTTTTCTGCAGATATCCACTTACAAATTATACCTTTGGGACTAAAGAACCACTGTTTGAAAAAGACCCTTCAGTACCTTCTCGTTTTCAGCGCATGCGTGAAGAATTTGATCGTATCGGTATGAGACGTTCTGTCGAAGGTGTTCTTTTAGTACATGAACATGGTTTGCCACATGTTTTACTGCTACAACTTGGCACCACATTTTTTAAACTGCCGGGAGGTGAACTAAATGCTGGTGAAGATGAAGTAGAAGGATTGAAACGTCTACTAACTGAAGTAAGTATTGATAGCAACTAAAATAATTTATAACACTGGACGAAATTCAAATAAAATTGAAGATTGCATTTCATTGCAATCAATATAATCAAAGAAACATTGTAAAAAAAATATTTAAATCTTAACAGCATTATTGTTAATTAGTTTAAAGAACTCAAGGTATTTTATGAAGATTAAAAGAACGACGAAAAAACTGAAATGTGTGTTTGAAACCATTGTAATTTTGGTGGTGTTCGTGTTGTTGATGTTTATTTTTTGTAAATTAACACAATACTCTCTACTACAACAAACAGATCTAATAAAAAGCAGAAAGTTGTATTAATTTAATTGTTAATATACATTCATATTTTATAAAAACCACATTGTTATTGTTATATTCGCATTGTAATTTATTTAGACTTTAGGACGTCAAGATGGTGTTAAGCAAGAGTGGATTGTTGAAGATACCATTGGGAATTGGTGGCGGCCGAATTTTGAACCTCCGCAATATCCTTACATACCACCGCACATAACAAAACCTAAGGAACATAAACGTTTGTTTTTAGTACAACTCCATGAAAAGGGTAAAGTTTTAAAATTGTATTTTCATTTCTTTCTTTATACTATTATTTATACGTACATAATTTTATTTTGTTTGTTAATATTTAGCTTCTAAGTTGAGGAATCTTTAACGCAGACACTCTTAATTAAAATTGTAAATTGATAGTTTTCAAAAGCATTTCTAAACTTGTATGTAAATTTTAATTTCGAAAAACGTTTGCTGTCTTTAAAGTGACTTACATAAGTTTCTTGCTAATTTTAGACTTGAGTATTTACATATACTTGTATGTTTAGAAAAGAAAATTTGTTAGGACTAATATATTATTAATAAAATATACATATGTACTCTTAAATGTCACACTTTTACAAAGTATACACACATTTTATGTTTGCTTTATTTTTTTTTTTTTTTTT
>NDXZ01008837.1:0-10626 GCA_003055125.1 Paykullia maculata | reverse complement strand
GGCATAGCCGAATATAGCGCTCTTACTTGTTTTTTTCTAAATTTGCTTTTGTTACATTTTTTCCCCCGTTATAATACGTCATCTTCTTGTTTTTGTCGTATGTTAATATTTTTGTTGTTATATTTTTTTGAGAGCATAAATGACGCTTTTTCTTTCCTTATTAACCTTCTTTATCATTAAGATGAAAGTTTCGGCAAAGATAAATACATAAATAATTGTTGCATTGTTTTTGTGTTTGCAGCAGTACACTTTAAAAGATGCAGTTATCTAGCATTTTTTTTAGCAAGTTCTTTTAGTACTCTCGCGTTCATTAAATTAATCGGTCGTTTTACGTAACGTTAAGTGTGCGCGAGTGATTTAGTTTTTGCAAATTTAGTGTAATAATTTAAAGATGCATTTTTTTATTGATAGTTTTAAGAAAAAGTGTTAATAATTTAATATTGATAAAATAGCATAAATTGTTTGATTAATAATTCGCTGGTATGTTCGGAAGTCGCGACTCGCCATAAAATAATATTAACGCAAAGACAAGAAATTTCTATGTATGAATATTATCATATATGTAGGTACATATGTATGTACATAAATGTGTATGTACATACATACATACATATGTACTTATGTAGATACACACAAAATAGTCTCTTGTAAAAAAAGTGAAGTGGGGAGTAAAGGTACGTTGCTTAAGATTTTTTCTTCACATACATACATATCTTCACATACATATGCTATCAGAAAAAATATAACAACAAAAATATTAACATACGATAAAAACAAGAAGATGTCTTGTGGCAAATTATAACCGGGGGAAAAAAATGTAACAAAAGCAAATTTAGAAAAAAACAAATGAGCATAACTATTTTGTTGTTGCTTTTGTACTGCTTCAATAACATTCTTTAGTTAGTAGTAGTAGTAGTTTAGTAAATCTTTAGTTAGGAAATAAAATTGTCATTCCAGGGATGGTGAAACTAATGGGATCGTATTTTTTTTTAATTCTCTCTCTGCGGCAATTTAAAAGTATTTAGCAATTTTAAATCAATTAAAATGTTTATAAATTTTATGAAAGAATTTATAATGAGAAATGTTGTTAATAATTACATATAGGTATGTCTTCGTCTCTAAAATAATTTTATATTAATACTTTTAAAAGCCCCTATATCTTAATGTTATTTCGTATAAACCTTATTATAGGTATTTTCATTAAAAATATTTATATAAGTTGATTAGTAAAAATGTTATGTTCTATACACTAAAAAAAATTTTAATATATTTTTTTTTTTTTTTTAAATAATAAAATGTATATGTAAATACATATATACCTATACATGTAAATACATATATATTTTTTAACTTTGAAAAGCAAATTTGTTAAAAAACTACATACATACATAAATACAACAACATTTTTCTCCGAGTACCAGTGTTTACCCAAACCCATTAACTTCCACCATTGCCATGTCTTAAAGTCCCGGGTAAAGTAATAGTTTTGGCTATCGTCCAAGGTAGCGTTGTCCTTGTATTCCTTTTCATACATGATGTCCTTGCTCCCGATATCAAAGTTGGATTTCTTAGCTTTGTAAACAAGTTTGCTGTCAAAGAAATTGTTAGGGGAGATTTCATGGATGGCAGGAATGATCAAACGAAATTCTTTACGGTGAGTGACGGCCAAATTTAAAGCGTAAACAAACATTCCTTCATTGCAGTTAATACGAGCCCAGGCAACGTTGCTTTGGAAGACTTCCCAGTTCTTTGCATAATGGATAAGCTAAATAAACCATAAGCTTGTTCCATGTGGATCTTTACCAAAGGACCAAAGAATTCGCCCTTGAGCAACAAGGCGTCACTTCTGCAGGTTTCGTAGAAATTCTCCATGTGGGTGTTAATATGCTGAAATTTAAAAAGGACCAAGTTAAAAAAGTGTGTAATATTGAAAGTTAAATAAACTTACAGTGTAGTTATTTTTAGCAAAAATAAAAGCTTTTCCCATCTTGATCCATTCACTAAATTTTAAGGGATCGTAAATACGATAAACAATTTCTAAAAGGAATTTTTCTCTGCGCAAATAGTCTTTATTGGAAATTTGATCCTTATGATTTAAATTGCTGCTGCCGGCCACTAAGCCAAGAACGGCTAATAAAGCTATGGCGATTTTCATTGTCCTTCAATTCCAAACTGTCCACGGACTAGGGTTTGATACGACTATCAGTTTCAATACCTAAAAACTGTTAATGTTTGCTGAAAATGGTTAAGCTTATATACTCTGATTCTTACTGTGGTTGGGCTGTTGCGATTCCCAAACTTTGGAAAATGTGTTGAAAGAATATGCTTATCATTTTTGTTTGTATCGTAAGATTTTGTGTACACGTTTGAGCTTTCGGTGTTTCTGTTTAAAGATCTTTTTATGGGATATGTTTAGGATTGTATTAAATTATTTCCCAGATACCACAGTGTTGCGAATGTGGATGTGAGAGTATATATTGGCTTGTGTTTATGAATAGTGTGTTAATGTTTCTTTCTAGCAGCGATAGCTAATCTTTTTTCTATGTGTGACATAAAAAGTAAACTGAGTGCAATTCTAACTTGGGTTATTAAAGTGTTAAATCCATAAAACAGTTATACAATTTATTGCAGAAATGAAAAAGTTTATTGCAATATTAGTAGACACATATTTTTAATATTCTAACTGATATCATGTTTTAGGTACTTACTAGTATTCAGATATGCTCAAGTCTGATCGGTAATATGATAAGGTTTAATCGAAATAATATGTTTTTGGGTAAAAGTGAAACTGATTGATTGCAGCATATAAATTGATAAGACTTTATTTCGTTCAATAAAGATATTAAAAAGAATATTTTATTTTTATAAATACAAAAAATATTAGAACCTCTGGTATTATTTGTTTTTCGAGTCAACAATAATTATCGATCAGGATTTTTTTTAAGCAATAATAATTATTATTTAAAAGGTCATGGTTTTAATGTCTTCTTATTTAAAGAACACCAAGTTTATTCTCTTTATTATTGATTTGTTAAAAGTAAATAAACTTGAAGATATTAAAGGGATCGGCTTTCTTTCGTTCATCTTTATGTTGACTAGACGATTACAGGAAAGAAAATTAAAATGATTAATGAATTTAAAGGCTTACGTACTTTCAAAATACTTCTAGCTATTAACAAAGGGATATGAGCGCCATCTAAATGCTTAAAAATTGAACCCAGAACTAAGATTAAAAAAATTTGGTCTAACAAGTTTTTAAATATTTTGCAATTTTGTTTTTAATTCCCTTTTGATGTGGTGTGGAAATGTTTTAATCTGAAACTCATAAGGTTTGAAATTGACCGCTTGCTGCAGTTAAGTAATAGAAATTATAGGAACTGGCTTCAGCCAGCTTCTTCTTTAGTAAAACTGTAACTGATATTGTCCAATATTTTTAATGCTTTCATGTTGAAATATAATAAAATATTTTCGTATCCCGAATATGTTAAGTTTTATATAAGAAAAAGCCATTCATTTTGATGCAATTATTGAAATGTGTCTTATTTTATTTTTAAATGTTTACATCAATTTTATGCACAACTTATTACAAAAGATAATATCTAATGGTAGTATTTGTGATCAAAGTGACCGTACTTTTCGTATTTTTGTTCGTAGTACTTTTCAAATGTGTCTTGGTGGTAGATCTTGGTATCCTTGAAGTACATGTTGGGTACGAAGAATTCGTACTCATCGATTTCACGATCGAAGGGATAGCCGAAAGGCAATTCATCGATGTGACGAACACCAGAGCCAATACCGCAAGAGTAAGTGTAGTCGAAGGTGGAGAAGGGCTCATAGGAAGCGGTGAAGGGTGTGATGTAGAAGAACAATTGGGTTGGCAATCCCTTGTTCCAACCACGGGGTAAGACCAAACGATCGGGGAAACCACAGTGGGGTTCACTAATGTCCAAGGGGAAATCATATTTGCCTTCGAAGGCAAGCAAGACATACTTGTACAATTCAGTGTAGGTGGTACGATCTTCAATGGTCCAGTAGAAGTCTTTGGATTGGCGCTTGAATACATTGACACCAGCGTTAAGAGTGTGGATGAAGCTGTCGAGCTCAAAGAAGTTTTCACGGTTTTCAGTCAGAGAGATATGGCGGCCGAATTCATCGAATTTGGGACCCAAGAAAGTGCGGACAACAACCCTTTGGGGTTTGTCAGATTCCACGGTTAATTCAAAATCGAAAGGCTTGTGGTTGAGACGTTGTTGACGAGCCAAAAGGGTCTTGTCCCAAACAAACTGACCATCAACGAAAGTCGTCTTGTCGTTTAATAAGTTGGTGACATCAAAGTCAACCAAATCGAAATAGGTAACCAATTCACTGACCTTAGCGTTCTTGATGGTAACACCAGGGAACAACAATTCTTCGTGAGTGTAAGGCTTAACATAGTAGAAGAACTGGTAGTAGACATCAGCGATTTTCTTGTAGAAGATGTAGAACAAAGGATCACGTGCCATGGTTTCATAGTTTAAGAAGATGTGGGGGAAAACTTCGAAATCGTTGGTGTTGACATCAGCCAAGTACATATGGGCGAACAAGTACCAGTATTTGAAGAAGTATTTGTCGAAGGTATCAACATTGCCTTGCAAGATGTTGCCAATATGTTCAATAGCTTCAGGTTTGCGCAAGTCAATGCTCTGGCCATCGTAGGTGACGTAGACACCCTTGGTTAGGATTTCATCCAAGCGGGCAAAGAATTCCAATACCTTGTAGTAGTAATCGAATTTGCCGAAGTTTTCGATTTCGTAATAGTTTTTGCGGTAAGAGAAACCAACGCCGTTGTAGTTAATCAATTGTGGGTTGTAGCCGTATTCAATGGTGTTCAAGTAGGAGAATTCAGGAATTTCACCAAAGCCATGAGACAAACGTTCAAAGTAGTAACGAGACAAAAGCTGGCGGACATTGTATAACCAATATTCACCACGACGATCCTTGTTCAAACCGTGGGTCTTGCCGTCCAAGAAGAAGGCATAATCTAAGTTGAGGTAGTACCAGTAGGAGTTCAAACCAACATCTTCAGTGAAGTAGGACAAAGCAGATTCCTTGTTGAAGAAATCAACGTCACGGGTGTAGTCAACGGGTCTGAAGAACAACTTGGTACCTTCAAAGATTTCCAAGTATTTAGGGTTATTGTAGTATTCGTCCAAGTGATCGCGCAAGACAAAGTTTTTCTCGGAGTACCAGTGTTCACCCAAACCCATCAACTTCCACCATTGCCATGTCTTAAAGTCACGGGTGAAGTAATAGTATTGGTTATCGTGGCTCTTGTGGAAGGTAGCGTGGTCCTTGTAGAGAATGTCCTTGTATTCCTTTTCGTACATAATGTATTTGCTCCAGACATCGTAATCGAATTTCTCAGCATCGTAAACGAATTTGCTGTTAAAGAAGTATTGAGGGAAGATTTCGTGGATGGAAGGCAAGATCAAGCCTTGGAAATCATCACGGTGAATGACGGCTAAAGTTAAAGCGTAAACAAAGAGACCTTCGTTGCAGTGAATGCGAGCCCAGGCAACGTTGCTTTGGAAGACTTCCCAGTTCTTGGCATAGTAGAAGAAGTTAAACAAACCATAAGCCTGATGAAGGTGAGTCTTTACCAAGGCACCAAAGAATTCGCCCTTGGGTAAAATGGCGCCATATTTGTAGGCTTCGTAGAATTTCTCCATGTGGTTGTCAAAGTGCTGAAATTGAGAAAAATTAACAATTATATTAAGAAAGTTTTTAAGAATAATGTTTTGCTGCTAATTAACTTACAGTGTAGTCATTTTTGTTGAAAGTGAAAGATTTTCCCAACTTGATCCATTCCTCGAAGTTCAAGGGATCCTCAATACGGTAAACAATTTCGAAAAGGAACTTTTGTTTGGCCAAAAAGTCCTTATCGGCAATTTTAACTTCATGCTTTGAGATGCTGCTGCCTGCCACTAAGCCAACAATGGCCAATAAAGCAATGGCGATTTTCATTGTTAGGTTCTTCAACTGAGCGCGCTTTAAATTCAATTCCAAACTGTCCACGGATTAGAGTTTGATATGACTATCAGTTCCAATACCTAAAGACTGTAAATGTTTGCCAAATATGAGGCTGCTTATATACTCTTTCTAATGATGTTTTTGGGCTGCTGCGATTTGTGATCTTTGACATTTTTTTTGTCTTTTGAGTATATTCTTATCATTTTTTTTATTTCGTGAGGTTTTCGTGTGTATGTATATACATGTGAATGTGTTTTTGGCGCTTGTGTTCTTAAAGCTTTATATGGCATATATTTAAGTCGGTGTTAAATTGTTTCTAAAATACCACAGTGCTACGAATGTGATTTTTTTGAGTAGAGATAAGCTTTGTGTGTGTTATTGTTCCTTAGTTGGCTTGACGTGAAATTTGATGAAATTTCCTAAATATTATCTTGTACCAGAAGCAACCGCTAGTCTTATTTGTAGATCTGACATGAGAATTAGAAAGACAACCATAGCAGCTTTGGTTATTGAGATGACAAATCTATAAAAAACTTATTCTTTAGAAATTTTAAAAACTTTTAATATTTGTATTTAATTCATGGTTTGTCTTTTTTTCTTTTCAGGTACGTACCAGCATTCGAATCTGTTAAGGTCTTATCGGCCATTTGGTAAGGTTTATTTCAATTAATATGTTTTCTTATAGAACTGAAACTGATTAATTTAGAATTAAGGTCAAATGTTCAGAATTAAAACTGATAAGACTTTCTTTTTCGCTTAATGAAGATATTCTAAATATAATTTTATTTTAATTGGCAAAAAAAAGTATTGGAACATCTGGCGTCAATTGTTTTTCTAGTCATCATGTTTTTCGTCGCCACGAGCAACAATAATTAAATACAAATTTTTTGGCCAGACTAATTTCTCTGCGATAATATTAATTAAAAGGTCATAGTTTAATGTCTTATTATTTTAAGTTGTTGCTAATATGTAAATATTTGTTTAAAAAGTTTCAAGACGAAAACAATAATCACGTACAAAAGAATTTGTCTGATTTAAACACGTGCAAGCAATAACAAGAAATTAATCTTTAAGTCCAAATATATGATAAATCGAGGCTGGTAGACGGGGTATACAGTTCCGTTATGTGAAAAGTTGTTGTTGTGAAATTTAAACTTTATCTTAAATCCTTAAGAATAACAACTCTGTCCTCAACTGCACTGTGTCGACTGCTTGCTTAAGTTTGTATAGAACAACATCAGTTTATCTTAATTCTTTAAGGTCTTTGACCATTTTAAATATCTCTTATCCCCTCGAAATAATACTTCATAGACTTAATTATTCTTTTTTTTTCTCTACGTACTAAACTCATTAAAAACTTTTATACTTTTTTAGTTTTCTTTTTGCTTTAGCAAAAAATATTCTTTTAAATCAAATTATTAAATTTCCTTAAAAAAAATAGTGAAAAGCGGTAGTAGAAAAAAAAATTCTTTATAAATATATGCAGCTCAATTAACCAACAATAAGATTTAATCTAAAAATGCAATGAAAAATTTATACACGCTCGATTTGATTTAAATAAAACCTAAAGCCAGAGAACAAAAATAAAATCTATAAATTAAAACAAGGAAAATGTTTGGTGGACAATGAGAAAAGATGAAAGAGGAATGCAAAAAAAAGAAACAGCAGCAAAGGAAATAAAGGAAATTTAAAGTAAAGAAAAAAAATTAATGTTGAAAAATTAAAGCAAAAGACCTACCGATTATCAATTGAAATACTTAATGAAATCCTATTAACCGTTCCTTATTCCTGTTTATAGTTCCTATGTATTTTCCACCATATGGGTTATTCCATGATTCTTATTTCCATTCTCTGCTGTTAAATAAATTGGATTTTTTTTTATCGTATTGCCAGCTTGTATCCACTTTTCCACTCTTCTGAGTATCATCTGCATACATGGTGATAATAACAGAGTGAACCCTTGATGTTATTACAGGTTAGAGGGTAGTGACAATATAAGGACACATTAATATAACCATTGCTGGTACAGTTTGGTGCTTTCTGTACACAGTGTAAACACTTGGTATAAAATCGAAAAGTGGGTTCGAAATTGTTTGCAAAAAAATCCCTTCTTGCTATTCCTAAGTGAAAAGCAGACAGAGAACTTTGAGCCTTTGTGAAAGAGTCCTTTACTTCAGTACCGACATTTTATTGCGGCACCTCCGCAAAATGGTTGTTTTTCTATATATTTGGGTGTAACAATTTGGGCACACACGCATTATTTCCCTTTCCCCTATGATGTTTTAAAATACAAAAAAATAAAAGAAGGGAAGAGATTAGATTTAATGTGAAATTACAATAATAAAAACAACCGCGCAAACCAGGAAAAAGCTCTAAAAGTACCACATTAGGAGTATTTGTGTTCAACCATGCTTCAAAAGAGAAGTTGCGCCTTAATTGCTTAAGCTTGAGATTGTTCTTCATTTATGTAGCTCTAATTTAACTGGGGAAATTATTATGAATTTTTTTTCCATTTTAAAAATTTTGTATTTGATTTTTTTGCATCTTAAATAAACTACGTACGCGGAAAATTAACACCATTTCCTTAAAGATATAATTAGCCCGATGAAGGCAAAAGAGCGATTTTCAAATAATACTTAAAGAAGAAATTTTTTGTAAATATTTAATATAAAAACAAATTCTTTTTATTTACTCTTTTTTGGAAATGTTTGCAAGATTCAAATAAAATGTTAGACAAATTTGTAATTTACTGATTTTGTAAAAAAGAAAATGTTTTATTTAGAAAGAAATTTTGATTGAAGCATTAATTAAATTTTTAATAAATAAAAAACTAAATATTTCTTCTAGTTCCTTTATTTTTAATCTTAGAAATGGTGTAATCTCCTAACTTTTATATCAACCCACTATAAATACAGATTTGAATACTTAACGCAATGTAATTGCCAGTACACACACTCACACACACACATTTATATTATTTATTTCAAGTACCAGAAGAATCCCTTTAAAATAGAGCATGTAAAGGTTTATTGTGCATGTAATTGTGTTTTACATTATTATTGTAGCAAATTATGATGTTTATTAGTGCGAAACCAAAAACAAGATCCTATCAGAACAGACTTGTAAACCAGCAAGTATTTTCTCATATACGCATACCTACACAAGCCAGACACATAGATACACATTACCTTTAAACTATTGAGTTTGTTTTACGGCTGAGCATCCGCTTTACTTTGAAAAGAACTCTATGGTGTTGCCAGAAGAAAGCAGGAAAAAGTTGCAGTTTTTTATATAAAATTTGATTTATTTTTGTAAAAAAATTAATTTTTCTTTATAATCGATCACCAATTTGCTGCCTTTGTTAACTCTGTTCACAGTGGCAAAGCAGAGTTTGTAGACTTTAGTTAGATGCCAGCAGAATGAAATATGTATTTTTTGTTTTGCTCTACACATTATTAGCATTTTATTTTAACTTAAAATGATGCCTGCCCTACAATGGTGCAATTTGAAGATGTATTACAGTGGTTACAACGTCCTCAACAGACACAGGGTTAAAGGTTCTCAAACAAGCCGCAGTCGTTATTTGTCCTTATTGTCTCTATATGACAGTAGAGCTAAAAAAGTTAAAGTTGACCCCAGCAACCTTAATCAGTTTTCGTGGTGTCTTTTTTCGAATATATTTAGATTTAAATAAGTCCTCTTATTATAGAGTTTTATGGAAAGTTCAACAAACTGCATATTTTAATTCTAATGCTTCCATCATTTGGAGTTTTGCAAAAGCGACATTAAACTTTTTTTGTGTAAGAAAACGCTTTCTTTTTTTAATGATCTGGCAACTTTGAGTATTAACATTTTTTTTGTTATTGTCTATCAACTTTTCAGTGTTTGCAAATTAAAAAGTTCTAACTGGAAAAATTTAAAGGCTTAAGAAAAAATAAAAAGTATTAACTTAACCTAAAAAAGGTTAAGCTGGCAACACTTGTGCGTACATACTGCGGTGTATATGCTATTAAAATTGTTTACAGAAATGCGTTCACGCAATAAATTAATTTGATTTAACTTAATTAATTAAAGAAAATTGTTGCTTTTGTTTTTGCTTGGCAAGAGTGGACGTTACTAAATACACATGCACTCATGGATCTTAAACTGTTAAATAGAAAGGGATCTGGAAAATTGTTTGCATTAGATGTTGGATGTGACTTTTGCTAAGCTTTTTTAAAATAATTAAATTTTTTTGTTTGTTTGTTAAGTCATAATGTTAAATGTTTAAGAGAATTAAGTAACTTGCAACAAATTAATTTTGTCTTGATGGGGGAGGGGTCCAGTTTAATGTTGGGAGTGCTAGTAAAATAGCATGGCCAAGATCACAAATACTTTGTCAATTTTATGTGACAGCATAACCGAGAATTTGAAAAGACAATAGCACAAAAGGGTTCCTTAAAGTTTTTGCAAAGGATAAAATTATGATTGAACTCGTTGCCACGCGTGATTTTAAAGAATTATTATTTATATTTTTTCTATGAACCAATAAGATTATTGTAGTAAATCGGAAATACAGGGTGTCCGCCGGCAAGGTATACTACTTTGTTTTGCCGCCATTTTTGGAAACATTAGTCT
>NDXZ01008829.1:0-10430 GCA_003055125.1 Paykullia maculata | reverse complement strand
GTTTTTTTTTTAAGTATTTTTTTTTTTACTTAAAAATTATTATATATATGTGTAAGACATCTCTTTTGGGGAATTTTGAAGAAAAAAATGTTAGATTTTTAAGCAAAAAACTAACTTTTTCCAGATATTAGCAAAAAAAAGTTTTATTTTTTTTGTTTTCTTTTTAACACAAAAATGATTATATTGGGAAAAAAAAGCAAAAAAAATGTTTGTATATTTAAAAAAAATTTTACTTATATACAAATATATAGAACGTAGTGAAAGATATATAAGGTTCGGTATAGCCGAATATAGCGCTCTTACTAGTTTTTGTTAGTTTCTTAATATTTTTTTTTTTAATTTTTGTAATGCAACAATATGTTAATTTTCTGCTCAGTTTCTTTCCTCTCGCAATAATATCATATTTGTGGTAAAAATGTTGTCCATATGCTGCTTGTATTAAAATTCCAAAGTGGATTTTGTTATAATAGAAAATTTTATTATATTAATCCCAAGATCATAATAATAGTCTTCCTTTTCATTTTCGTGTCAAATGCCATAAATTATTATAAAAACATATCTCTGTGTGAACTTAAAACAAAACAAAAAAAAAACACAAACATAAAATCTTTTAATGTTATAAAATTCCTTTTACGCTAAATATATATATATGGATGTATATATGTATGGATGTATATATGTATGGATGTATGTATGTTTGTATATGTTTTTAAATACAAATATAAAGAGTCACAAGGTGTATTACAGAGTATTTAAGGAATGTGATTAGTTAAACCATAAAACATAGATAAAACAAAGCAAATTAAGAAAAAAAAAGGATTTTTAAAATGGAATAGTGTTCCATATAAGCTTCTGATGAAAATAGAAATTTTTTTATGGATAAATGCAAAAAAAAAACGCGGCACTTTTAAAACCAAAGCTTCAAAGTTTCAAAAATTATTTAATATTATTACTTTAATTTGTCCCCAATAAACCCTTTTTTCTTATATTTATTATAAAATTAAATATTTGAATAATTTTGTATAGACATTACTATAAGCTTTTGGTTTTTATCACAATCCAAAAAAAACGTTTAACACTTTATTTCGAAATAAAATTTAATTTTAACATATTTATCATGAATTGTTGCGCATTCGCAACAATACAGGCAAATTGGTCTTTAGAAATAAGCAAATCACAATTTTTCCTTAACTCAAATTTAAATTATAATTGTTGTTTATTTTGTTTAAATCAGTACCGCATGACACGGTGAACCAATATACAAATTTTCACTGACATCGGGTTAATAAAAATCAAAAAGATAATAAACAAATTTTGATGGTACAAAAAAAATAAATATAACGAAAATTGAAAACGGCCACTATAAGAATTATTATAATCCTACTATAAGATTGTCTCAAAAGTTCTTTTGAAAAAAGGGCAGCTGTTTTGCAAGTCTGCTTACGATGCCGCCATGACTCATATACTAAAATATCAAAAATATATTGATCTGGTGCCGAACTCTCGCATTCGAAAGTGAAATTTTCAAAGCGAAAATATTACTCAAATGTATGAGTTTTCTTTGCTTTAGGTATAGGAACTCTAATTGAAACTTTTTAAATTTTTATCGCTATCGAACGCGAGACTTTGACCCCTGTAAACAGATTCGGAGCTTCTGAAGCCAGCTAACAGAATTATATGCAGTCAAGATCTAAGGTTATTGATTGATAAAGAAGGTATGATTGGTATCCCTTATGTTCACTTTAATAATACTGATTTTAAATATTAATATAAAAAAGATTCCCTTATACATCAACATCTTACAAATGAATATCATACATCATATGTTTTATAACAGGCCAAGTTTTTTTGATCCGGCACTCCTTGAAAATTAAGTTATATATATAAATGTTTACAATTTCTGACAATTTTGTTCTCAGATATAGACAAAAGTGTCTCAAATACATTTTAAATATACCAAATAAATAGTACAACACAACAAAAAATGTTTGTATTTGCGACAAAAAAATTGTGAGAAACTACCATTTTTGAGGTACAAAGTGGTCTTTATGAGCTATTAAGGGTGCCTAGACGCGTTCAAATTGTATTGGTGTATTTACAGAAGTTGTTAAGCCCTACCATGGCTACAATTTTGCTAAGCATTGTTTAGATTCCCTAGAAGGAAGAAAAGAAATGTTTCCTTTATTTTTTCAAAAAAATGCAGGATTTTTTTTAGAATAAAATATTTACTTGGTTTGTTTATTAAACTTTTAGCTACATTATTGCCAAATATGGTTAACCCGTATAACCAATTCTTAACTAGCTATAAGACAAAGGTTGATGATATCTTTTTTTTTTGGGGGTCCACTGATTTTTAGAATCTTTTGATGTTTAATTACCCTTTGCTAGTATATTTGAATCTATACTGTTACGTTCTTGCATATTTTGCACCTTGGGCAAGCCAAAATATAACCAGTCGGAGCAGAGGCACCTTTTTGGCAAATTCATATAAAAATTGTTAAGCAAGTATGCAACTATAACCTTTATAGTTTTATTTTAAAAATACAAAAACGGTTTTTGGGTAAAGCTAGCGTGTGCCCGGGGACAGCGATTAAAATGTTTCAATACAGAGTAAATCTTATTATCTAAGTGCATTGGCGTAAAGGAATTGTATATTTTAATATTAAAATAAATTAATTTGTTCACTTATCGTTTATGAATATTGTTAGCTGTGGCAATGATGCTCCTCCCACCATTACACAAGAGATGAAACTTATTACATTTTATTTGGCTAACGTGGCGTATAAGCAACAACATTTAGACCAAGTAATTTTTTCTAAAGAGAATTCCAAAAAATGTAAAATAAATCGGTAATATACATATTTTTCCTTCAGAACTTTGATTAAAATTAAAAATATTTTTTAAAATTCGTTTTAAAATCTTATATCTATACCAATTTGCTTCTTACTAGTCTTTCTTTACACACAAATATTTAGGTCTGTGGATATTTTTACATCTCTAACCAAGTTTGTAGATCTACATACAAACATATGTAGTTAGTTTTTATGATGCTTTTCAAATACAGACACATTATCGTTGCTGTTTCTTTGAAGAGATTTTCATTTATATTCTCTTAACGTTTATTTTTATGTATATTTTTGTCTAATTTTTTTTTCTTCTGCCAATTCGTACAAGTTTGTACCTGTTGTTGTTGTAGGGCTTGTTTAAATATAAACGCTTATGATATTTTGCATGTACGCGTGTGTATATAAATGCGTCTTTTTCCGTCCTCTTAAGTAGGACTTAACTGGAATATACTACATGTGCATATACATATGTATGGGTGTGGGTATGTAGTATTTTAAGAACAAATGCTTAGCATACAAATTAGCTTAAATGAATTTAAGTAAATATACTGTATTCTGAACCATTACTATGTATGTATGTATGTGTTTGTTTCATGTGTAGTGGAATAATAAGTGATAATTTGCTGCTGTTTATGTTTCGTCATTTCGTTTGGTTTTTTGTCCTTTTTTCAGCAGGGATTAGTTAAGCAAATTTCAATTTTCCCCTAAACTTGTTGAAATTAAATAATGTGTAAGTAAGCAAATTTTATGAAGCGTTTTTTTTTTTGTTATATGCATCTGAGGTTATAGTAGTAACATGATACCTAATGATGGCATTTATATACATCATGTCAGTTTGTGTTTAATTTAATAAAATTAATATGCGTAAGGTGGCACGAGAGGTTCAATGACATTTTTGTTTCGTTTCTAAAATCTCCAGGGAATTTTAAGGAATAAAAAATATAAAATAATTTTTTAAACTGTTTTAACTAAAGTTAAAATTTAAAATGATTAAAGTTTATTTAAAATTTATAATAGACTTACATTTTTTGCTAAATGAGTTGCGGGCTACCTAGTTTTCTATTTAATATTTCCATTAATGGTTTTTAAAAATAAAAACTTTCAAGAATTATTTAATATTTATTGTATTTTAATTAAATATATTGAGGCCGAATAAATAGTTTAATGATATTTTATTCACTGCTCTTATCATAAGCTAACATTGTTTGACTATAAATTAGGAAACAGCTAATGATTTGCTAATTTAATGTTTTTTTACATGAAAAGGCCTTATTCCGTGTTGTCTTAAAATATGCTATAGCATGTTCCAATATTAAAAATTGATATTTTTACGAGGTTACCATTCTTTACCAATGTTAAAACGTTTGATTAAACAAAGCACTGTGAGAATGAAGTATTTAAACAATGGCTACCAATTTAGCTTAAAAATGGTTAGCCCTAAGAAGAAGTTTGAATTAAACTTAAATTTAAAAAATAAAACACATAAGATATAATTTTACCTAAAGTTAAAACCCAGTTGTAATGATTTGACCTCTACATTTGGCACTTTTGTATTCCAACAGAGTTTAGCTTTCAGCTAACCCTTACTTTTCTACAAGCCTTCTTCAAATAAGTGATGTTTAATATATTGAGAATATTTTTTTTTTGTGAATAAAAATTGTGGGCTCATCAGCTTTGGAAAGCATACATAAAGGATGTTTTTTTATTGAGGTAAAAAACTTTTAGTTGGCAACATTTTTTTAACTGGCGATCAAGTGATTTATGTTTAGTTTGGTTTGAATTTCGTTTAGCGATGAAGCTCAATCAGTCAATAAACAAAACTGCCGTATTTGGAGTGATGATAATTCTCACGTGTATGCTGAGACACCATTTAATTCAGAAAAACTAACTGTTTTGTGTACTTTATAAGCTGGTGGAATCATTGGTCCGTACTTCTTTAAAAATGATGCTGGACCGAACGTTATAGACAATAGTGGCTGCTATAGAGCCATTAAAACTGACTTTTTTGTTCATCAATTGAACAATTATGATGTTTAAAAGCTGTGGTTTCAACAAAACAGCACAACATGTCACACAGCTCGTGCCACACTTGATTTATTGAAGTAAACGTTTGGTAACCATATAGTTTCACTCTAAGATCGTGCGATTTAACGTCGCTAGATTATTTTCTGTGGGGATATGTGAAGTCGCTAGTCTACGCCGATAAAACTGAAACGATTGACCACTTGCAGGAAAAAATTCGCCGCGTTATTGCCGATATGCGGCTACAGATGTTGGAAAAAGTCATAAATATTGGCCATCCAGATTAGACTACGTTCGAGCCAGCCATGACGGTGATTTGCCAGAAGTCATATTTAAATTAAAATGCCAGAAGATTATCTTTTAAATAAAATAAATTTCATGTCAATTAAAAAAATATATCTTTGTTTAATCCATTTCAAAGTTCTATACCTCTATAAAAAACGACCTGTACATATGTATGTACGTTTTTTTTTAAGAAATCTAAATTACGGAAAACAAATTCAATTATTTAAAACAAACTTTTTTTTTCTTAATTTAGAAGAAAAAGAAATAACAAATGACAACTTTCTATTTATATCGATACACTTCATTAGTATTACAAAAATAAAACAAAAAAGCAGAGGAGAAATAATTTTCTATCTACACCCAAAGTTTCATGATTTACATTCAAATACCACAAAACTATTTTGAGAGAAAAACTAGTTTATTTTCAGATTGAGATATGATACCGGACTACTCCCATACAAAAGTACATGATTTTTTTTTTCTCACATTTGGTTGCCAACAATTTTCGAACGTGTTGTTACCCTTATTACGTGTGATACGTGATTTTCAACATATTTACTTTTTCCCCTACTTTTTTACTGTTTTTCTCTTTTAAAACAACTAAAGAAACTTAAACTTCTTACTATAATTTTCTTCGAAAACTTTTTTTGCTCCTAGGGCTATACAACCAGTACAAGTGTTAGATAAAAAGATAAGCAAAAGATTGTTAATATATAGTTATGTATTTATGCATTGGAAAAACTTTTCAACTAAACATTAACTATTTAGATATATTACGCATTTGTGATTAATTCATAATTATTGCTTAATATGTCCTTGTTAAATGAGGTCATTTAAAACAGTTGCAGATAAGTTTAGAAAAGTTATTGTATAAAGTATAATTATAGAAGTCTTAAGATATGAACAGCAATAAGTATTAAGTTAGTTAATTATATTTCATGTACATAAGAAATCTTTTATTAATTTTACTATTATTATTGTTTTATATTTACAGTTCCTCGTACTGAAATTCTGGGTGATCCAGATCGTTACGTTAAGGCTGGTAGCAGGGTTAATTTGCGTTGTGTTGTACGTGGTGCTCTAGAGCCACCCACATTTATAATGTGGTATCATGGCATTGAACAGTTATCAGCCGAATCCAGACGTCATGTAACGCAAATTGATAGAAATTTACCAGAGGCAGAGGGTGATCCCCATAGCACGGTAAGTTGTTTCATAATTTAATTTAACAAGTATCATATTTAAGATGTATTTGCTTTACCTTAAAGCAAAATTAATTTTCGTTTTCTCATCCACTTTATGATGAAGTGTACATATGTATATTTCAAATGGTTTTCATTAAGCAAGTAACCCTAAAGTTTTGTCAGTTAATTAAAAACTCACATTTTCTTATTTTCTGCATATAAATTAAATGGAAATACTTTGTAGCTTTTTAGCTTTTTAGCTCAAATTACCTAATAATACTATACCAAAAAATTACAGGGTATTTTTTTACAGGTGATTTTATTAAAAATTAATAATAACTACTCGTTTCATAATTATATATTAAATAAAATAACAGCAGAAAAAATAACAAAAGTTTGACAAAGGGCATTTATCTTAATTAAATATTGTTTTTGTTTTTTTTCTATGCATATAAAAACTATCCAAACTAGTGGTCAATTAAAATAATTTACTGCATCCTAATATAGCGCTCTTACTTGGTTGCTAACAAAATATACTTAGACATTTGGTTTTTATTAAGGACACACAAAATATTTTATATTTTTGGAAAGGAAATACATTAGAGCTAAACAATATTTTCTTCACTAAAAATAAACTTAAAACATTAAACAATAGAAGAGTTTATTTCAAAATAATTTTAATTGTGAAAGTATTACAATTTTTTTAATAAGAATAAAATCGAATTTTCTCTTGCCCTCACCATGGCTTAAATTAATTGTAAACGACTGATAACATTTAGTTACAACCAAAGTTAAAACATCACCTCCTAATAACACCATTTATGTAGCATTGATAAGACTGAAGAAGGAAAATTTGATTTAGGTAAAGCAAAAACGTGTCAAGTATGTGTCATTTGAACAACGACTTAAAATAAATTGAATTATTACATTTTCTTAACAATTTACCCAAATAGTAACTCATATATTGTTTGCATACAACACAAGATGTATACATACGCGTACATAGATATCTTATATACCAGGATACACACGCACACATAAACTTATGCAAAAACTATTTTTTTCCCACATCCAAATACTTAAGTTGACTAACATTTACATTAAATAAAATTGACATACACCTGTACATATGTATATCTTTATGTAAATAAACAGTGCTGTGCAATTTAAAACCAAAAATTGTTTAAAATGATAAGTAGGAAGGTTTACCGACTTTAGGGACAAATATAGCAGTTTTGGTGTGATAATATTAATAGAAATCCCGCGTTTGTTCAATTAATTGTATGGAAGCTTTGAACTTTTCAATGAAGGATTGAAAATGTATAACTGGTAACTGACAAATCAGTCAAGTCGCTAATTAGCTGCCAAAAAATGTTGACAGGAAAGTTTGTCATAAGAAAAAGTAAAAAAAAACCTGACGAAATGAAGGTTAATGTTTAGTATCTGTTAAGTATGTTTTTTAATTTTAAAAACTTCCAAAAAACTTATTTGTATTTTTTTTGCATTCATGATTCTTTTCGCCAATAAAAGCGTGCTAATAAATACTGTTGCTGTTATACCCAAAGCATAGATTTAAAAAATAAAATTCTATTATTTTACACAACACTTAAACAGTGTGTCTTGTCACAAACATAAAACCATAATGACATAAAACACAGTAAATATGCAGCATGCTTAAGTACAAATACATGCTCAAATATAATAAAAACGTCCTTTTTGGTGTACTTAACTTATTAAGTAGCAAAGGAATCACCTGTGATCTCAGTGACAACAATACGACGACAAAAACAGCATCTACATCAGCAACAAACTACATACATATAAAAAACTACATACGAAAATGGAAGAAATAAGCAAAAGAAAAATTATATAACACACTCGTACATAGATACATATACCCATACGTATGTACAAATATAAAAAAATGTTAATGCATATGGATATGATAAACAATAGCCAATGAGATGAATATATGTGTGCATATATGTATGTATGCATGCAAATGTCGATAATTTTTAATTAAGAACAAAAGAAAAGAGAATTGGAAAAAAAACATATAAGATGAAGTATTTGAGTGGGGAATGATGTTAAGTAGCATTACGTGTATTTTTACTGCAAATGATTATAATCTTAAGCTTTTACCTTAGGAGCAACAAGATACTAAATTTTTAAATTATTACTTTCCATATAATCATTTAATAAAAAAATAATAATAAACTTCAAATTTTTTGTTGTTTTGTTTACGAAGAAAATCCTTTTCTCATTTGTAAAGCTTAATATTTTAATTTAAATATAACCAAAACAAAACAAACGGAAATAAAATATAATGTTTTGATTTAGCAGTGACGACCCTTTTTATTAAAATTTTCACAATTTTGGTTTTTTTAAGTAACAATTCAAAAACGTATTACGTTTTTTGTTTTAAAATAAAAGAAGGCGCAATTTAAAAATTTTTTACATTTGCATTTTCCCTGTTGCTTTTCGTGGTAACTTGGGTGACATCGTATACCCTTCAGTATAAAATGTAATTATTGAGAAAATGTAATATATGTCATAGCGAAAAACATTAAAATTTCCCGCTAACAATATAAACTTGATTATTTTTATTTTTTTCCGGCTTATCGCGTTCTTTCCCTCCTATAAATTAAATGAAGAAAATAAATTATAATAAATAAAAAAGAACTATTATTTGATTTATATAGTGGACTTTGTTGAATTTACTCTCACCTCTGTTATTATTTTTTTATCTACATTTATTTTATATATTTTTGTTTTGCTGCCACCAATAACGTCATACATTTCTGAAGCCATACAGGCATACACCTGTGTATACGGAATATTGCTTTAATATTCCAAAGTACCAACAATATTCGTAAAAACAATTTCTTAAACGTATACAGTTTCATTTGATTTCACATGAGTAGTCACAATGTTTTATATTTATTTCAATTCGATTTCATTTATTTTCTTTACATTTAGTTCAACATATTTATTTTTCTTCTTATATTGTTATTTTAGTGAATTGTTTCTGTCATGTATTGTCTGAATGTCTTGTGAAGAATTGGCACCACCTCTTCGTGCGTGTGTTTGTTGCCAATTTTTATAAGTTGTCATTGTAATAGATTGTGTAACTGTCATTGTCAACAAATATTGGAGTTCGTGTTTCTTTTTTTCGTTTTAATAAAAACACTGGCAATAATTCTAAATATATGAATTATATAAACATTTGTTTAGTATAAAGTATTCGGAATTGGATTAGTTTTTTTTTTGTTTTAAGACACTATATTAGAGGTGTCGTTAAGATAAACACATATTCTATAAAAAGTGAACTCACGATAACATAATTACAGTTAACACTCGAAAAAATATTGTAAATATATTTTAAGTTACATTGACTTCTACATAAGGAATAGAAAAGAAAAGTTGCATAAATTAAAAGAGCTGTTACATCAAAATCACCAGATAAATTGAGCATAGTCCCTTTAAAAAAAATAGTAATAAGAAGAAGCAAAAAACTAAAAAGAGCGCTATATTTGGCTGTGCCAAGTCTTATATACCCTTCACTACATGTATTTATGTATGTATTTGTATGGGTGCTAAGAAGTCTTGAGTTCAACAGGCGGACAGACGGATAGACGTAGATGGCTAAACCGACTATAAGGATTCAGAATATATATATTTTATGGGGTCACAAATGAATATTGTAGAAATTACAAACAGAATGACAAACTTATATATACCCTCATCACCTTAGGTGAAGGGTATAATAAAGGCTGTAGCACATTGTTAGACTAGGGACTAACATTGTTTGTTTGATTATTTTGATTAAAAGTGTTCTTAATAAACTATTTATTTATTACAAATAGTAACAGTTCTAAAACACCCCAAAGTAATTATGCTTAGATTAATATAAATATATTACCCAAAATTCTTTGCCTATAATGTTAGTGTATTATTGACATTATGCATATTAAATAAATAATAAACAGTTATATAATTGACAAAACCAATACCATGAAATCTGACTCCAGCACGTATAATGTATATTAAATTAGCACTCTTAATTCCGTTATCTTATTAATGTAATTACTTA
>NDXZ01008827.1:0-39157 GCA_003055125.1 Paykullia maculata | reverse complement strand
CTAAAAATGGTGATTTTTTGAAATGTTTGTATGGGGAACCCCCCAGTGGTGGTTCCAGGGGATGTGCCACTGGCATAGGTGGGTCGGCCCTCCAAAATTAGTGGGGGTCGATCATACATTTGACTCGATTGAGGCAAACTAAATGGGTCAAAGTGTGATTTTTTAAAATTTGACCCTTCGGATCAAAAGTCGGGACATCAAAATACAATTTAGAGGTATGGTTCCTTCGGCAAAGTTTCTTATTTTGATCCCTAGAATACGATTTTTCTTGTAATTTGAGCGATTTTTTTACCTCCATACAAATCGACTTGCCCTAATGTACATATATGCAAAGTAAGTACATTTATTTACTTGTGAGTGTGTTTGCTTAATAATTTGTTGTAGTCGCACATACAAACAAGTTCTTGCCAAGGAATATACCAAATATACATAAATATATATTAAACACGTACATATGTAAATAAACACACACATAACCATAAACACACTTATACACCACTTGTTGTAATTTAATTTGTAATGTTGACCGGTTATAATGAAACCGAAAGTGAAGAAAAGCAAAACCCTGACTGAAAACTTAGGCAAAATAAATACTAATAATAAAAATGAAGAAAATATTTATGCAAGATTATTGCAGTATTTAGTTAAGTATAATTTTCGGTTTCTAGCTCTTGAATTTTCCTAAAATAATAACTCTTCACAAATACAGCTTCATTTTACGATAGCTAAGAAGTTAAGACCATTTAACAGCTATGAAATCTAAGCTGTTGTCGTTGTTATTGTAACATTAACCATATTCCTTCATTCAGTTTTTTTTGTCGTTTAAGATATTGAAACTTCTCTTATACATTATTTTTGGGACAAAAAATCACGCATGCGTTTTGCACAATTTCGAAAAATATTTACTCTTAAATTGAGATATCTTTGTTTATGTAAAAGTTGTGTCAAAAGTTTAAGGTTTGAAAATTTAAAATGTAGATATAAAAAATGTAAAAAAAGGAAAATATCAATTAATATACTACAAGGGTGGATTCCTTTTAGATTTTTGGACTAAAATCAAAGAAAAAAACTAAGAATGTTGATTATTTTAGTTAATTACAAGTGTTAAAATATTGCTGAAATTTAATTTTATATAATTTCTATTTTTGTTGGTGCTTTGTTTATAATCGTATTAACCAAGCACCAACAAAGTTTAAAACCTAATTATGAGTTCAAACATACGTATACATATACATATGTACATATCAAGTATCACAAAGTTATTCTTAATTTTAATAAATGCTTAGCCTAGAAATCGTTTCTAGCTTCTGAGTCACTAAATATTATTAAAAAATTCACAAAATATCCTGGGGGCAAATTACGGCATTCGATATCGATCGAAAATAAAAAATTCTTATTGGAATTCCTATACCAAATGTAAAGAAAACTCGATCGATCGAACAAAATTTCATTGAATACCGAATGCCGTAATTTGCCCCCTAATCCCTGATATCTACACAAATTTAAAAACTTCTGTTTTTAAAAAAGTAATAAAAAATAAAAATGCAACAAAGAGCTAACTTTTTATCAAGCAACATATAGTAAACAAATATCTAAAACAGATTTAGTCCTTTTTTATATCCTTCACACATGTGGCAAGGGTATTTATAGGTTTGTCATTCCGTTTGTAATTTATACAATATTCATTTGCGACTTATAGATAGGGAAGTCGATTTAGCCATATCCGTCTGTTAAAATCAAGTTTTCTTAACCCCTCCATGTCGTACGAGCCCGTTACTGGTATCAAACAATCAGAAATATCCCCGAGATTTTCTCTATTAAAAACCACCGAATTCCAGAAAAAACTTTTTTACACAAAAATTATTATATTTTTGGTATATTTGAAAAAAAATTTACTAATTGGCCCGGAATCAGCAAAGATATAGGCGAAAAACCTATATGGACTAAAATTAATATCATAAAAAATCAAGTTTTCTAAGAATTTAAATACCTTTCGAACAGGTGAATACATACGTACATACATACATACATAAATACACGTAGTGAAGGGTATATAAGATTTGGCACAGCCGAATATAGCGCTCTTACTTGTTTCAAACTCTAGTTGTTTATGTAAAATAAAATAAGCTCTTTGCTGTTGAAACGCTTGAAATCGATTAATGGCGAAATCCAAGTACTACTTGTACCGAGAACATATTTCATTTTGTCTTAAGAAATTCATTCATATATGAGGCATTCCATACCAACTGTCCCGCTACAGGAAAAAGTATATGGGTAAACTGTGCGTGGTTAAATATTGATTAATTTACATAAATAATTTGTTTGTAAAATTTAGTTAGTAAAAGCAAAAAAGAGCTTCTAGATTTATAATAATAAGTAACATTATTTTAAAAATCTTAGACATTTTGGAATTTGTAGCCAAATGTAAAACTCCGTTTATTTAAAAACCGGCCAATTTTTTTTAAAGCTTACTTGTTTGTTTATTGGATTGCAAAGTTTTGTAATGTTATTCCGGTACGCTTATAAATAATTCTTTGAATATTGTAAAGACAAAATTGCAAAACAAATTTATATATATACTCTGTACATTTTGTTGTATATTACGTATACGCACAGGATAACATATCAGGTTTGTACTGAAATTTTGTCTTTACATTATTTAATGAACTTGTTCTCAAAAACGTATCCAAATAACACTACAGGACTTTATAAACTCCTGTTTTGCATTTCACTATAAATTAAAAGCTAGTTTGCATAATTAGCTCTAATTTTATTTCCTCTTTTTTATTTACAAATAGAGAGGAGCGGATAATGGAGCGTGAACTTTATTACTTGAAATATTTGAAGTACTTTAATACTTGATATGTATGTAATTGCAATATCAATTCGACAATATCGAATAACCTCCCATACAAAGAAAGCACATTATATCTTGCCGTTCGTTCTCAAGTGAAGATTTTATATGCATGGATCAATTCATTTTTATTCATATACAACCTTATTATGCTGCTGATATAAAAAATAACGAAAAAGTAATAAAAATATGTGCACATGCCACATGAAGAGTAAAAGTTATAAAAAATTAAATAAATGTAACCAAACGGCATTAAAGTTAAAGGAATGCATGTATAATAAATTTTAAACAAAAACAACAGATTATATTTAATTTGACAGATTAAACCACGTGTATTAAAAGTTTGATGTTAATTGTTTTTTTTTACTTAAAGGAAACCAATTCGAAGTCAATTGGTTGAACAAACTCTTATTATTGCAAAGAACTTTTAAGGGAGAACGTAAAGTGATTGTATGTATAAGAGTTATTCAAATTTTCAAATTAAATGCTCTTCTGTTGGGTAGGTTATGTCCACTTTAACACACATTAAACAAGAAAAATGGAGCTTTCAAGTTCAACAGAATCGAAAAAATATATTTTATATTTGGAGAATTTTACGTTTATCTAAATGGATACATTAGCCTTATGTGTGTTTGTGTACTACCGTTCTTCTTCTAGTATAAGTGTTTAATAACAATTCACATGCAAAAAAACAATTCTACATACTAAGAAGAATACACAGGATACACAAATATTGGTATGAAATTTATTGGCAAATATACCTGCGCTATGATAGTCGGTTATGAAATCTGAGCGTATTTGCACGTGTTTTACGGATCAAAAATTGTTTTTCTAAACTATTAAAAAAAAAAATACATGCAAAAATATTACAATAAAAAACTCATAAAACTTAAAAAAAATATATACTATACGATTTTAAAATACTATAAAAAAGAAATTAAATAAAAGCATTAAATAAAAAAAATAATAAAAAATATAGAAAAGAAATTTAATAAAATTCATTTACTGCAAATAGCAAAAGTGAACATAAAAAGAATTTAAATTAAAAAAAAATCCAATAACGGTTCTGGAAATTAAAATTTTTTAAAAAGTAAGATTTTGTTAAACAATTCGTGTTAATTTTTTTATTTATTGTGTCTAACTGCTAAAATTTATAAATTTTTGGTAACAGAAAGATAAGTGAATGTGTCTGTATACCTACACACATACATATGTATATAATTGTTGCTGTAGCTCTTAGCTTGTTTTTCTTTATAGTTTTGTCTATGACAGCAATTTATAAGAAGGACAAAAATTAAGATGCCAACAGGGAGAATTTTTATTCAAAATTAAAGAATGGAAAATCCTATAAATTATGTATGAATTTATGTATATCTGGATATATTTATATATACATATACTATATACCTGCATAGTAATACTTTACATTCTTAAACACAAACTCATATACCTTAACACTGTATATGCATATGATTTAAAACAGATTAGAGAAACACACTCGGATTTTAATAGAATGTGAAAATAAATTTTGTATGAATTTGTTACTGTTGTATCTACGCGAATGTTTTAAGTGTCGATTATCTGTTGTGAATTTAAACAAGCTTTAATGCTCAATGAAAATTTTATGGTAAAAACATATTATTCGATTTTTTAACACACTTTTGTACACCAATCCAAAAATATTTACAAAATTCTGTGAATTTTTTTTTTGTATACATATATGTATATGTATATGTATAGGTATGTATTAACTGATGTATACTTATGTAAGTATTCAATATGACAACAGTACCAAACAAACTATAGTAATCTTATAATAAAGTACCTACTACTTACTCAGCTACTCTATACGTCTGCTTGTGTTTATATCTGTTTGTCAACATGTGTATAGTAATATATATAAGTATTTTTATTTATGTATGTTGACAGTTTAAGTTTACTCTTCATCCAACTTGTCTATTCCTGCTTTTAAGGGTGGTAAGAAGAAAAGTTATCAATCGAGTTGTTGGGTTGTGGATTAAAAAAAGAAGACATCAAAAAGTTTACTCAATCCCCTTATCTTCTAAATTCTAGATTTTAATTAAGGTTTTATTAAGCATTTTATGTTTTAGCCGTAAAACTTTTTTCTTGCTTTTTTATTTTGAAAATAGCCTTTTTAGGGCTCAATGACACTGTTTGACTTCATATATTATAAATATTTTTAATTCTGAATTACACTTCATTAAAAAAAGGAGATTGCAAAAATGTACACTAAAAATTATTTTGAATGTAAACATTAATTAGCTGTTCGTGCTTAAGAAATAATGGCTTTAATTCATAGAAGCATTTTTACTGACTGTTTTCCTTGGCACTTGTTATCAAGACGTTTCCTGCACTTTAGTTTTGCTGTTATAATTCAATGTAAAGAAGTGCTACCAGTATCTCAGATTGTAGGGACCTTAAAAAGAGAGAGTTAACCCAAGACTTACCAGAGTCCTATTTAGTGCCATCGGAACCAATTTCTCCTAGGACTTGTTGTTGTTGCTGATTAAGTTTTTTTGGCGAGTACATGGCGGCTTTGGTTGACACCCAAATGAAGCGAAAAGAATATTAGTTGAATAAAGATCTGTACATTATCTCTGCAAAATACACAGTGGCGATGGCTGAACGCATTATTTTTACTTAGTTGTTAGTCCATCGTAAGGTTAAGTCATTGTGCCAGGTTCTGGGGTGAATCAAACCACATCTGTCACTAACTACAATTTGAAACACAGGACAAAACTGTCAAAGTTTATTTAAATTCAAATGTAAACAGTTAATGAACAAAATATTAAAAATCTTTAACTAAAATAAATGTTGCTACTAAATTAAGTAGCAATAATTTAAAATAACAACTTAACAATTCTAAAATGAGTGGCTGAATTTTGGGTTTTATATAAAAATACAATTTAGCTTATTTGACCATGTTTTGAAGATACTGGTCTAGTATAACTTGCCTTTCAAATTCCTGTTAGTAAAAGGTACCTTTAGCTATCGGGAGAAATAAAGTTTCATTTTATTTTTACAACTTCCATTTAAAATAAATTTTATATTTTTTAAATTATGGCAAGCCAACAAAGTTACTGGTTACTGTTTACCACAGACTACAACCATTTACAAACAAGAGGGAAGGCTTGAATAGTTGAAGAAGAAAAAGTGACCCCTTTATCGAGTACATACAAAATTTATTTAACAAACCTTACGTTAAAAGTTAAATGAAAAAAGAACTTGTCTTATCGTTCACTTTAAGATTAAAGTGTAGTTATAATAATGAAAATCTAGCTATCCTGTTGTATGGGACTCTTTTAAAAATAATTAATACTCTATTGCGAATTTAATTATCTGAAAACATTTTAAGCATCTGTTTAATAACAAAGTTTTTGCTTGAAGTCCAAAAAAAAAAAAAACTTTTGGTACTAAAATAATTACCCTAATAAATATGCCAATACAAATGTGCTGCTCTATATTTTCCATTGCCTATCACCAAGGCGTATGAGTAATAGAGAATAATTTGAAGATTTGTTGCCGATTCTTTGAAAATTTGGTTACTGAAATTTTCGTATAAGGGACATTGCACGCCAAATCAAAAAATTTGATAATTTTTTTTGCCGTGTACATATTTTGTAAAGCTATTTGAATTAACAGAAGGACACTGTTGCCCTTAGATGGAACCATTGGAATTGAATAATTTTATTTTGAGAACATAAATTTTAGTCCGGCACTGGTTGGACTATATTTAGGTATAAGATTTGAAAACTTATTGTTAGTTCACAGAAGTGAAGATTTAATAATAAAATATATATTATAAAAAAAAAAAAAAATTTGAATTAAGCCTAGTACTGTGTTCGAATTTGTGAAATTTGTTAAGCAACATTGATATTTCCACATGCAAGATTCGACATGCAACAATGGTATCATTATTGCGATTTAATAGAATTTAGACGTGAAAGTATACAACATTGTTTTCCATTCGTAAACAAAACAAATATGTGCCGTTTTCTTTGAAAATGGTGTAAGTTATTTTTGAAAAAAAATAGTTATTGAATAAAAATGAATACAATTTATGAACTTTTAAATATAAAACCTTTTCAAAAAAATAATAAAATTATTATGGTTTTTATCATTACAAATTTTCGTAGTTAAAGAAGTTACTCAGGTTGTTCAAATACATAACCTTTTGTATCTACATATATATAAAACAAAATACATTTACACCACTTTCGAAACAATCGGCTCATATACTCCATATTAAACAACTGCCGAATATGTTATTTCAAATGTTTTTTAAAAATGTTGTTGATACATTTCATATATTTTTTACAAAACGAACAGAGTACTACTTTTGCCACCTTTTTTTAATGAAAAATTCACGTTAGTTGTTATAATATGTATTTTAACAGAATTTCATGTGAAATATTGAAACAGATACGGTTTTAATTTATTTGCGTATTTTGACGTGGAATGCCCCATGTGTAGATAGAGAAGTTATTATAATTTTATAATACAGTAATCCCTCGATTTACATCGTGATTGGTTCCGGAAATTGACAACGTTAATCGAAACGACGCACATAGGGGTATTTTGCCAATCTAGCCGGACATTTGGTCAAAATTGAAATTTAAGAAATGTTAAAATTTAAGTAGGCAGCATCGTAAATTTTGCATCGTTTAATGAATTTTCAAGACTTTTGCTTGAGATTTGTCGTTTAAGGACACTTTGAAGGTCAAAAAAGTTGAGTAAATTGCATGGGTACTTATGACTTTTTACGGTTTTGAGAGGCTTACAATATATTTTTTTGTGGCCAAACGAATAAAGATTTAACAGCTGCTTATAATAATTTTAAGCAAACACTTTTTTTTTTCATTTTTATTATAAAAAAATTAGTTCAAAATTAACAAAACGGTTTTTGTGTTTACTTTTTGAGAAAAAAAACCAAAAGGTTTTTGAAAGTGAGGGCCATCGCGATCCCCAAAATGTTATACATCACGATAAAATATGAAAGCTCTCCTATTATAGTAAAAAACGTTGCGCGTTTTTCCGCCATTTTTTTAATGATTTTTTGAAAATATCACCTTTTTTCTGTTTTTGCTCATTTTGCATAGAAAAATAAATATTTTGTGGAAATTAGCAAAAAAAAAAAACAAAAAAAATTGGCTTTTCAAAGTCGTTCCGGCGGGGTGGGGTGGTATCGGGTGGATACCTCCCTTTACTAATAAACTTATGGTGACGATAAAAGATGCATTTCCTAAGCAAAA
Organism: Paykullia maculata; assembly: GCA_003055125.1. Taxonomy (NCBI): domain Eukaryota; kingdom Metazoa; phylum Arthropoda; class Insecta; order Diptera; family Rhinophoridae; genus Paykullia; species Paykullia maculata. The sequence continues at coordinate 31,030 of NDXZ01008827.1, read as the reverse complement.
GTATAGAAAAACTTAAAAAAAATTGAAAAAAGTAGAATTTTTCAGAGGTAGGATTAGTTCTTCTTTGGAAAACTTTTTTCCCTTTTATCCGATTTTTTTTTATTTTCCAGCGTTACCAGCCTATGATCATAACACATATTTCTGCCAAATTTCATTGATCTAGGAGCACTCAACAACTTTTAAGAAGCAATATAAGCCAAAAAAAAGTGATGTCCGCCTAGATTGGCAAAATACCCCTATGTGCGACGTAAATCGAATTAAGAATTGCTCGTACGTTAATGTTCAATTAATTACATAATAAAAACCGTAAAAGTTACAGGTAATTCAGTATTTTATTGTAGAATTTCAAGTTATGAGCATTTAATTCATAGACGAAAAATAAAACATAAATAAAATTTAAAACGAATAAAATACATACATAAAAAAAATTGCATATTAATAGCTAAAAAATTTAGTTACAAACAGGTAAGAGCGCTATATTTGGCTGAGCCAAATCTTATATACCATTCACCATGTGTAGCCCATTTGGGCAAATGGTCCAATTTTTTCAAATCTATCTTTAGTTTATCTCAAAGCAGCAAAACGAAAACTTTTTGTGTAAAAAAAAAACAAACAAAAAATAGAAAAAAAGAGGCAGTCGTCTTACCAGTTTTTAATACCGATTTTCTCGAAAAGTTTGATACTACATACAATCCTGGGTGACATATGGGAGCTACACAAACTTCATTTCAACCAACACACGGACAGACGATTAGACGGAGATATGGACATAGCTAAATCGACCTCCTTATCTATAAGGAGACAGAATATATATACTTTATATTTTTTATTACAAACGGAATGACAAACCTATATATACACTTGCCACATACACAAGACACAACTTTATCAGTTTTATTTTTCGAGCTCATATCTATGTATGTACATTAGTGTGACAATGGTTTAGATGAAAAAAAATGTATGTGTGAAATTTGAGGGGTGCCGGCCGGAATATTGTGACACTAGGTCTAAAATTTCAGTGCTGAAAATTTGAGCCAAGTCGGACAACGTTTAATGGGCGCGCATCGAGGTAAAGGTCAGACATAATGCAAATTTTGCAAATTTATATGAAAATAAATATTTGAAACTCGTTAACTTTCTACATTATTTCACGACAAATGTAGATTTGGGCGAAAAACCTATATGGATTAAAGTTATTATCATAAAAAAATCAAGTTTTCTAAGACTTTAAATACATTTCGGACATGTAAATACATACGTACATACATACAAAAAATCACGTAGTCAAGGGCATATAAGATTTGGCACAGCCAAATATAGCGTTCTTGCTTGTCACCTCTGGTGAAGGGTATATAGGTTTGTCATTTCGTTTGTAATTTCTACAATATTCATTTGCGACCCCATAAAGTATATATATTCTGATTCCTTATAGATATGGAAGTCGATTTAGCCATGTCCGCCTGTTCATCTGTCTGTTAGTCCGTCTGTCTGTCTGTCTATTGAAATCAAGTTTTCTCAGCCCTCTGATGTCGTACGGATGCGTTAGTAGTATCAAACAATCAGAAATTCTGAGATGTGTGCTTTTGAAATCTAGGAAAATATCTTAATAATTGATCGAGATATATACCAAAAAAGACGACTACCTATTCTTTTAATTTTTTTTCTCAAAATTTATTATATTTGTGTGTAAATGTCTTACACACAAATATAATTTTTGTGTATAAAATTTTTTTTGAGAAATTTCAAAAAAAAAATTAATATATAAGCAAAAAAAAATTTTTTTTACACATACTTATTAATACACGTAGTGAACAGTATATAAGATTTGGCACAGCCAAATATAGCGCTCTTACTTGTTGTTTATTGATGTTTAACGGTTAAAATAGAATAAATTAATACAGAAAACTATATTTGTGGTTAAATTATGGAGTAAGGCGCTTTAAAAATGTAATTGAACTAGTAATTACACTGCTCGACAAAAAATCATTTTTTGTCTTTCCATTAATTAAAGCTATGTGGACTATATGGAATTTGATGCGCTGAACTCAAATCCGTTGTCGGTTTTTTTCCATCAGATCGGGATTTTGTTTTATGGGCGTGGCAAATTTTTTCCCCTGAATTAGTCAGGTACGGAGACATATTTCATCCTAACTCGAGAACCAGTAATCCGATTTTCAAAAATAAAACACCAGAAGATGTGTAACAAAATTGTATTAATTTTAATTGAATAAAATTTTTCTCTTTCTCTTATCGTTTTGGAATTATTCAGAAATTAATGGAGAAAACAATTTTCGTAATATTTTTCAATTTAAAAATAGAATTAAAAAAAAATATAAAGCAAATATTCAACATTTTGCTCTTTTTTCTGAGAGCTATTTATCTTAAAATAAAAACTCTCTATCATCGATAGGAAACCCAAAATAACGGCGGTAAGCATCTTTAATCTGGGAAGATATTGTCTTCCGTTGAGAACTTCTAGTTAGATTGCCACGCCCATAAAAAAAATCCCGATCTGATGGAAAAAAACCGATAACGGATTTGAGTTCAGCGCATCAAAATCCATATAGTCCACATAGTTTTATTTAATGGAAGATTTTGCTGCTGAGCAGTGTTATCAGATACTGACATAAGGAGCACCCTCTGTTTGATGGTTCCACCTGTCAAACAGCTTTTACTATCGGATACTGTCAGATTTACTGCTAAAGCAACTATTTTCGAAGATACAAACAAACATTTAAAGATGTGACAAACTCAATATTTAAAGATGTGAAATGCTAGACACACACAACTTCACATGGTTAATGCTTTGTTAAAAATACGTTAAAAACAAAACAATGTAATGAAAATATTATTAATAAGTTATGCTGAAGATAACGATAATTACACCCTAACTATGACTGTGTATAAAATTTTTTATTTTCACACTTGGGAGTTACGGGTGTGAATAAAATTTTGTTGCTATAGACTTGTAAATACCTTTGGGATCAAATTAAACGTGCTGTAACTGTTACAACAAGCAGAATTTTTTAAAAATGAACAACATAAAATACAAAACCGGAGTTAAAAAATATCGAAATAAGATTGCGAGAAAAAATATTGATTTATATTTACATTGCGAAGAAAAATACCGACGAAATATGATATATTGATATTTAAAAATATCGATATATTAATATATCGATATTTTTTGCCCAACCCTTATGTACATACTTGTATTTTGTTTAAGGAAAATTTAATCTAAAATTTCCTATTTTAAGACAATTATTTTTGATTTTATTCTGGCTCAAGTTCATTTGAAATTTCTTAGAAATTTAATTTTTTATTGTGATAAAAAATCCCGATCCAAGAGTGCTGATGATGAAATCCGTAGCTGGTTTCGAAAATGCATTCCACTCGGCTAGTGTCGGCAAAAACTTACTTTTCAAAAATTATTATTCATTAATTATTACAATAAAAAAATTAAATTTCTAAGAAATTTAAAATGAACTTGGCCAGAATAAAACCAAAAATAATTGTCTTAAAACAATTATTAAACATTTATAAAAAAATTATAATTTCCTATTTTATAAGTTTCATTTGTGATTTTCCCAAACATTTATTTTTATTTTTGACATCTTACAGTTATCCTAAACTGTATACAAGTAAAAAAAGTTTTTTTTGAAAAATACAAATTTGCATTAATTAAAATATTTTTAAGACTCTGTAGATATATATTCCTTTAACTCCCACTGGAGCATAGGGCGCCAAAACTCTGTGCAAGTGGATAATTTATTTTTGATATTATACAAATTTAGTGGTGGCGTAGAAGGCAAAATTCTAAAAATGTCTCAGTACTCAGTATTGAAAAAAGACGGTTATAAACTCTTTCTTTAACGTATCACCATATTCATACATGTTCTGAAAGTTTAGGAAGCTTTTATATTTTGGCATTTCAGTTACGTTGGTTTTGGCAACTTTATAGCAAATTCTATGGTAAACCACTCAGGCTCATGAGTGCTATTGAATCTATTGACAATGCTATTAGAGCCATTCATGTTTTTTTGTAACTTTGTTGTTTGGCTATTTAGGTAATTTACGAAAATTATTTATGCTCTGTGGCCTTAAGTGAATTGCTTGCAATTAATGGGTAATCGCGTTAATTGTAAGTATAATAAAAATTTTCTATTGTTGAACAAAGCACAACTAATTCTTTTTTAAAGAAAAGCTTTACTGATGTACATTTATACCGTATACATACAATAACATTAAATGAACACATATTTACTTTAGTGCTCATAAAAGTGTTATTGTTTGACCATAGAAAAAAAAAGCTAATTCAATCAGATACATAAAGATAATTTCTTTTTGGGATTACTACAACCCTTAATAACTACTTACATTCCAATATTTTGGCAAAGCATTAACGTTACAAAAAATATATTTAATGCAACATTTTTTATAATAAAAATTTTCTTAACTGCTTTTTAACATTTGAAGAAATCACTTTGTTAATTCTTTAAGAAGAAGAACCCACATGAAGAACTCTTTTTATTTGTCAAACCAGTTGATAAAAAATACTTTAGCTTGTTAGTTAATACTCACTAATAAGGCTTCGTTTATGATTATTTAAAAATTTAGTGGTAGAGAAAAATCGTAAGCTCATCTTATTATTTTAAACACAAAAATTTAAAATTACTTTACAACTAACTTATGAAAATGTGAAAAAAATAAATATACCAAATAAGAAATATTTATTGCAAAGTATATTGATTTAGCCATACCGTCTATCCAAGATCCCGTCTATCCTTGACCCGTTACTAATAATAAACTATTAGAAATGTCTAAAAGAGTTTTGTTATTTTAAATCATAAAAATCGATTAATAAACGACTATTCAACAAATGTATGTTCATACATACGTTAACTGTATTACTGTAGTAAAGTTATAATTATATTATTATTGGGTCATTTTGACTCAAAGGAGATACTAGGGTTAATTTCCAAAAATGTTTCAGATGTACCTTAATTAAAATAATTAAATCTACATTTTTGTTAAATAATGTAGAAAGTTAACGAGTTTAACTAATTTATTTCATACAAATTGCAAAATTTGCATTATCTGACATTTGACCTCGATGCGCGCCCATTAAATGTTATCCGATTGGGCTCAAATTTTCAGCACTGAAGTTTTAGACCTAGTGTCACAATATTCCAGCCGGCACCCCTCAAATTTCAAATATAAATTTTTTTTTATATAAACTATTGTCACTCTACTGTGCAGGATCAATTGTGTAGATTTAATATTATAACTCTCTTCATAATAAACGGATTTTAAGAATATTTAAGAAAAACATTTCTGATATATTTAAAATTGTTCAGCCTAATATCGTTCTATAGGACGGACATACCTAGATCGTTCTAGATTAATATGAGGATTAAGTTAATATATAATGTATGGGGGTTTTAAATGAATATTTTAGTATGTTAGAAACGGAATGACAAAATTATTATGCCAACTTTTACATTTGTGAAACTTTAATCACGTTCATATCACAGAAAGGCTCAAATATATGCATAATTGTTTTGACTTCATAAATCGCTCGCTCTATCAACTCGGCAATGCTATCAAATTAACACCTCTACAACAAACAAATCAAGTTTGTGACAGCAATAATATGAATTAGTGTTCGCTTTGGATATAATCGTAGTTATCAAGACAAGCTGTGCAAATGATTGTTTGTTGTTAATATGTAAGTTGTTACAAGGTTTGTGTCAAATTTCACGTGCTTTTTAATATGACATGGTGTCATATGTATATTGCGATTTTTGGTTTCTAGTTTTTAAAAAAATTTTTTGTCAATGCTGTTGCTTGTATAAATAACTACATTTAAGCATAGAAAAAACTAAACGTGTTTTATATGTACATATGCATAAGTACATATGTATTTTTATTAGTAATGGGTGTTAAAATGTTTTTTTTCCTTTTTTTACTTTACTTTTTTTTTGTAATTATACTAATTTCGTTTATATTGTCACATGTTTTTTTACACCCTTCACCAGAGGTGACAAGGTTTGTAATTCCGTTTGTAATCTCTACAATATTCATTTGCGACCCCATAAAGTAGATATGTATATTCTGAATCCCTATAGATAGGGAAGTCGATTTAGCCATGTCCGTCTGTCTGTCTGTTGAAATCAAGTTTTCTCAGGCCCCGATGTCGTACGGACGCGTTAGTGGCATTAAACAATCAGAAATTCTCCTGAGATGTTTGCTATTGAAATCCAGTAAAATCGCTTACTAATTAACCGAGATAAAAACCAAAAAAGACGACTACCTATTTTCTTTTTATTTTTTTTACTCAAAAATTATTATAATGTTGTGTAAGACATGCCTTTTGGGGAATTTGGGGAAAAAAAAATTTTACGAGATTTAAGCAAAAAAAAATTTTTTTTTTACACAAAAATTATTATATTCGAAATATTTGAAATAATTTACACAAATATAATTTTCGTGTAAAAATTTTTTTAAGAAATACAAAAAAAAAAAATTTTGGGATATAAGCAAAAAAAAAATTTATTTATTTTTTACATATACAGACATAAATACACGTAGTGAAGGGTATATAAGATTTGGCACAGACAAATATAGCGCTCTTACTTGTTTTTATTTGCTATGTTACTATAACGATATCATATACCGTTTCTTATTCTGTATTTGCTTGTTTTTGTGTTCCTTGCTTAAAAAAACTCCGCAGGTAGTCACCGTTTCATTGCTTAATCTCAACAGCTTACAATTATATCATTTTACAGTACTTTAGTATGTAGTTGTAATTATAGAATTAAAGATTGCTCCCAAAATAAAAATAACATAACTTTACACCTCTAGTCAAAAACATAAATTTCATGCGCATAATTTCATTAATATAATTTTACGCATATAATTTTATAATACAACATTCAGACAATGATTTAGAAAAATCATGTCCAGCACGACTTTTTTTAGGCAATAGATGCAGAAAAGAAGGCGGGGTAGAAAAAAATCACGAATTCGGGTTTTGTTCCTTTTTTTATGCTCATTTGTATATTTCTTATTATGTTTTATTTTATTTCGTACTTGCACGTGAGAAGAGCTGCTTTCAATTGTATTTTGTTCTTAATACGTAATAAACGTAATATTTTATGGTGTTTTTCAAATATTAAATATAATTACATATTTATATTTTTCTGAGCTTGCGAATGAATAACAAAAGAAGATTAAATGATAACAGTTTAAAAATTCAACCCTGGCTACAAAGAAAAAGTCATCCAAAACTTATCATGTGAATAGAAAAGAAAATTAAATTAATTCTTATGGAAAAATGATTACGTACATACATATGTATGTATCAAGTAATAAATAAGCAGTTTTCTGATAACTCTTTATTATTAAAAAGTATGTTATTGAGAAAAGAAGTCATTACCGAGTTTTTGCTTCGTAGTTTTTTAGTATGATTCGTTTCTGCATATTGGTTTCAGATATTTAAAATGATGTATTTTTTGGAATAAAGGTATGAACTTCATTTTGTTATCTAAATGTGTGTCAAATATATATATATAGTAGGTATAAATAATACACATTCTTTTTTTTCATTGTGCATAAAGTAATATTTTAACCTGAAGACAATGTTTGATTGATGTTTAATAAATTTAGCCAAAAAACTAATAACTAATAAACTTTTATCAAATTTTGTTTGTTGTGCAGAATATTTTTAATGGTTATTATTGAGTATAATTTTTTCTTTTTTTGCAGGAAGAACACGTTTTGGTTAATTAAATATATTTATTTTTTATTTAAAAGTTGTGCTAATTTTCACTTTTATTTGTTAACCGTGGCGTGGGAGATTCCTAAGAATGTATATGTGTGTAAGTGCGTGTGTTTTTGACTGGGTGTAGATATAACCAAGGGCACATTGTTGCATATGTATACCACTATGTCTTTAAGGATATGGGTGTAATATTATTTTGTTTCCCCCTTTTTGTGTTTATAATGTGCGTGTGTGTGTGTGGCAATTCTTGTGAGTAATTGTATATTTAGTAGAATCCGTTTAAGCTTCTTCTACTGTTTTTTCCAATTTTTGTGTTTTGTATGTCATGCTGTTGCTTTTGGCATTTGGTGTAACAAGTGATTGGGTGTGTAACGGTAAATAAACAGTTACAGCACTTACAGCCAAATTGAAATTATATTTGCCAGTCGTGATTTTATCGTCCTTGTTTTATATATATTTTTTTGGTGTGCTTTCCACAAGATTTCATTATTATTATAAGCGTAGTATATGAAAGCCTAAATGTATGCTATAAATATTATAACATACTATAGTACGCATGTAGGTATACTGTGAATGGTGTGCGATATAGTTTGCGGTTAAAAATTAAAAGGCATTAATTAAACAGGCCTTTTTGAGACTTCTATAAGAAAGATCTTCAACAAGCTCTTCCCTTCTTTTAGAAGAAGCATAGAAGTTCATGGCAATATACCTGTATTTTTTAAAGTTTATTATTTTATGTTTTCGCTTTTGCAACACAATATCGCAGTCTAAGAACCGCAGGAATATGAAATTTCTTACGTTTGAAATGGAAATAGTGGTGCTCATTTTTGCTAAATTAAACTTATAGAAGGCCTGTTTAGTCCAGCTTCATATCGCTAAGTATCATTCAGTGTTACCATATTTTTTTTTTATCATCCTACAATTTACTTAAAAATCTTCCTTTTTTTTAAGAAATATATTTTTTTGTGTCCAAAAATGTTCAACATTATAAATTTGATACGGCATAAACTTTTATTGTTATAAAGTTGTATTAGAGCAAATGTGAAGTAAATATATTTTGTAAGCCCTTAACAGAAAAGCAGGAAAAATTGTTAAAATATGTTGTCTTTAATATGTAAACAATCAAGACAATCTCTTGAAAAATAAATTTTTGTAAAATCTCGTTTTTAATCAGATATATTAAAATCAGTCTTAAATCAGATTAATCTTTAAATGTGGCAACATTGGTACCATTAGTAAATCATTTCCTCATACATATGTATTTGTGTAATCATATACAGATATAATAAACACATGTGTTTGTACATAAATATGTACATATGTATTTGTTGATAAAAAAATACATGTTTTTCGTTTATTGTGCGATTCTCTTGTCGGTTGTTGTGTTTAGCTAAGATTTGTAGATATGATTTCTGTAGCCTGAAGACATTTACTTTGGTACATCTCGTTTTTGTTTATTTAGCGATTTGTTATCTTTCTTCGATATTGCCCCCTTTACAAATTAAATGTCAGCACTTACTAAATGCTTCCCTCACATTTGTTGCGTTTGCCAATTTAGCTTTTTTACCTCTCTCGTAATAAATTTATTAATCTTTTTTTTCTTCTTTGATTATGTAGGAGTATTATTTTTAAGTTTATATCCAAAATAAGGAAACCCAAAAAAATGTTTAACCAAATATTTATTTTAACCGTTGAGTGTTGAGAAAAATAAATAACAATCAGTTCAATAAAATATTTATTTTTGGCACCATTAAAAACAACATATTTTTAATTTCACTGATAGCTTTAGGAGAATTAAAATATTTCACACAATTTATTCTATGGAATGTCAACAATATTTTTTACAAACATTGTTGGTACTTGGCAAACATAATTATTTCTCTATTACAAGCAAGTATGTATGTATATTCGTTCATACATAAGTTTGAATGTACATATGTCACTTAATAATCTTTTAAATGTAATGTTTAACGTGCAGTGATACTAATCAGGGGACATGGTGTAAAGTGAAGGGATTTTAAGCTTTAATTTATCTGTAGAAAGTTAAGCAAGCTTTTTGAAAAGGCGTTTATGTTTTATTATAAAATGGTGTGGAATTCTTTGTTATCATAGGCATCTACAATTACATGCCTTAGGCATATAATGCCTTACATGAAAATAAATTTCATAAAGACTTTAAGAGGCATTTGCTTGAAATTAACTTTGTTTGGAATAGAAGTATAGAAACATGTTAACGGTGATACAAAGACAGTTATTCGTTTTCATACTTTTAAAGTACTATTCTAATTTCAGAAATCTTAGCAATATTTTAGGCACTGTCTTCATTTGCGCTAGCTAATGCTTGTGGATTGTAAGGATTCTTATCATGTTGGGAGGATTCTAATAATGTTGGGAGGTTTAGTTAGGACTTTATGTAGAGCGTACTACGTCTCCTAATAAATTAAAGTAGCATAACTAAAAGATAAAGACTAAGCTTTTCAGAACAGTGAAATAAAAGAATTTTATAACTAAATAGAAAATCTAAAAGATTGGACCTTAAACTATTTAAGCCAAATTTGGGATTTAAAATACAAAACTAATTAAAATCATCATATCTGGGGTAATCTAATTTTTATAATTTGCTAAGTTAGAAGTAACGAAACGCACCGGGACTATGCTTATAATTGGTGTTTCTTATAGAGACACAGAATTTTGAAATGGAATACAACAAAGATGCATTTTTTAAATTGTCATGAAAATTTTTAGCTGTTATTGACTACCTATATATATGATACACAGATTTCAAATATGTAAGTAGAATATTTTTATCAGCTCTAGTTGTCGAGATATATCTTTGTGTCAAAAATGAAGGCAGCTGCATGACATATGTTAGTATAACTAGAGAACGGTTTTATCCAACTAAAAACAAAAATACAAAATTCGGCAATAAAATTATCTTATGGCATTATAATTTAAATATGACTTCTGGTTGGCTCGGACGTAGTCTAATCTGAAGGTCCAATTTTTGATGACTTTTTCCAATATTTGTGGCTGTATATCGGTAATAACGCGGTGAATGTTCTCCTCCAAGTGGTCAATCCTTTCGGACTTACTTGCGTAGACTAGCGACTTCACATATCCCCACAGAAAATGGTCTAGAGGCGTTAAGCCGCAAGATCTTGGAGGCCAATTCACGGTTCCGAAACGTGAAACTATGCGGTTACCAAACGTTTCCTTCAACAAATTAATTGTGGCACGAGTTGTGTAACATGTTGCGCCGTCTTGTTGAAAACACAGCTCATCATGGTTGTCCAATTGATGAACGAAAAAGTCGGTCATCATGGCTCTATAGCGGCCACCATCGACTGTAACGTTCTGACCAGCATCTTTTTTAAAGAAGTACGGACCAATGATTCTACCGGTCTATAAAGCACACCAAACAGTCAGTTTTTCTGGATGTAGCATTCACTTGAGGATTATCTTAACTCTAAATACGGCAGTTTTGTTTGATGACGTATCGTTTCAAACAAAAGTAAGCTTCATCGTTAAACAAAATTACGAACAGAACTATGATTTTCGAAATAAATTTGCACAATTTGGAAGCGTTGTTCAGGTGTCAGTCTATTCATGTTGAAATGCCAAACCAAATTTAACATATATCACTTGACAGGTGACAGATTGGCCGCCAGTTGAAAAAGTGTTGCCAATCTAACGATTTATACCTCTATAAAAAACCCATTACAAACATATGTAGAATAAAAATTGCAGTTCATAGAGTTTTTTGTAAAAATTAAAAAGGAATTTAGATTTATTGTCAAGTTACTGAAATATTTTTTTTCAAAATTTAACTAAAATATTAAACACTAAAAAAATGGAAAAACTCAAGTGTACAAATACATAAAAAGTAGGTTACATAGATAAAAGCAAACACTTGAAAACATTTAAGAATACAGTGTGAAGAAGGATTAAATCATTTTACCTAGTTTACAATATGTGCATTAACTTACATATATGCTAAAATTAAAATATGATTAATTTCTATCACTTTAATATTAATAAATGTAATACATATTTTAAATTTTATCATATAATATTTAGTTGTAGTTATTTAATTTCTTTGCCCAAGTACTCAGCATTCTTTTTATACCCTTCACCAGAGGTGACAAGGGTATATATAAGTTTGTCATTCCGTTTGTAATTTTTTCAATTTTCATTTTCGACCCCATAAAGTATATATATTCTGAATCCTTATAGATTGGGAAGTCGATTTAGCCATGTCCGTCTGTCCGTCTGTGTATCTGTCCGTCTGTTGAAATCAACTTTTCTCAGCCCCCCTGATGTCGTACGGACACGGTATTGGTATCAAACAATCAGAAATTTTCCTGAGGTGCTTGCTGTTGAAAATCATCAAAATCCGACAATTAACGCGATATAAGAAAAAAAAAATTTTTTTAATATTTTTTTTTACACAAAAGTGATTATATTTGTGTGTAAGACATGCCTTGCGAGAAATTTCAAAAAAAATTTTTTTTTGATATAAGATTTGGCACAGCCAAATATAGCGCTCTTACTTGTTAATACTAGTTATATCTTTTGATATAGAATTTTATTGTTCTTCTTAACTCATTGTCTTTTGGTTTATTTTAGCATTTGTTTCAAGTAATTAAATTTATGACGCTCCCTCTTTTTGTGTTCACGTGTTTTTTTATGCTTTGCCTGGAAACACACAAATAATTTGCTGTTTATTGCAATATTGTTTTTGTTTTACATTTCTGCTCTGCTTTCTAAAATGATTCATTCAATTATATGGCTGTTTCTGTTGTTGCCGCTGTTATCATTAAGCAAATTGCTAAAATGTTGAATGAATAAACATTTTAAAGTGGCGAGAGAGAGAGAGAGACAGTTATAGGTAATGATGAAGTAAAAAGTGGGGAAAAATTATATATTCTTTATCTTAAAAAAGGGAATTGCTAAGGTATTATTAAAAACGAATCTGTTTTTTTCTGACCAGCGCTGCTATCATCAGCAAGATGATCTTCGTCATCAAATTTGTTAGGGCCATGACTGACTATCCTACAAAGTCGTGCGATTATGTCAAATAAAAATCTGGTAGAGTTCTGTCCTATATGAGAAAATCGCAACAAAAAGTGTGATTGAATGCCACACTGTCAGACAAAAAAAAAGCTCATCTTTGCAAATATTCTCGGTCCCAAATATATTTTTACGTTTCTATCACCCAGAGAAAAAGCATGGTTGAGTGTGTTCATGGTAATATGATCACAGACAATTTTAAAATTCTATGATTATTACAATCGTCGTATAATTGCCATAATCATAATATGGTTGTAGTCATATTTTACGTCAATACCATGACCATATATATGATGGCAAGAATCATTATATATTTGACCAAACTATAAACTTTGTTACGGATAATCATATATATGGTGGTTTTAGAATATATGAAAACCATAATCTGAAACCATCATACATTTTTATTTTTTTTGATTATCAATAACAATTTTATAGTTTGGACAAACATATAATGATTCTTGCCATCATATATATGATCATGGTATTGACGTAAAATATGACTACAAACAAAAATAACGATTGTAATAATCATAGAATTTTAAAATTGTCTGTGATCATGTTACCGTGACCATATTCATTCATGTTTCTTCTTTTTTCGTACAGCTGCTTTACAACAAGCAACTCTGATCGCACAGAAACTACTATTTTATGAAAATTTCCAAAAGATTATCAAATCGGACCCACTTGTCAAAAAACCTGTCACACAAATGCACTTTTTGTTCAAACTATCATACTTTCCGAACACACATATTATTTTTGACATATCGAACGACTAAATCTGATAGTCAGACAGGGCCTTTACTAGTGCCTGTTTTTTCGTTTGTTATTAAACGTTTAGCTTTATTAGCTTTGTAGTAGTATTACATGCATACATATGTATACTTATTAACACTTAATTTCGTATATACCCTGCAGAATATGTCAAGAGTAAAACTGTACTGACTTACTATTGACACAGTCACCAGTACTAGTGACTTATTATACCCCAGCCAATGCTATTTACTATAGACGTTTAACATGTGCGCGTCATTTAAAATCCCCTACTGACATTGGTACTATTGACCAGGTAGTTCTTTTGGGACCATATGTTGACATTGGAACCAGTTATTCACTCATAGATCTTAGTCTACACTTTTGGTACTTTTTACTTGCAAAATAAAAAGTATTGACGCTTTGTTGACAATATCACCAAAAAGTCACCACAATAGTCGACAAAAGTGGTGACTTGGAGACACTTGACCCCAGGTTTCCTGCAGGGTACTTTTATTCTTATATATGTATATGTATGTGTGATAATGTTATTGTTGGATTATAACGTTGTTTTTTGTACATAATAATGTATTGTAATGTGATGGTTTTAATTATAACCTAGAATCCAGTTGCATTTTATATTCCCATTATAATATAATATTGCTTTTCGCCGTTGTTTTTTTTTCAGACTCCTTTTCTTTTTTTTAAAGAGAAAAATAATCATATTATGAACAAATAAAAAACTTGCAATGCCTTTGTTCTTGTTATTGCTTTGTACATAAGGAAATGAAATCTTTGGTTTGAATTGGTTTTGATAACCCTTTTTTTTAATTTGTTAAAAAAATTAATTTTTATTTATTATGTTCCAATACATACGTTATTATTATTTTCATTTACTCATTCACAAAATGTATTAATTAAGTTTAAGGCCTTTGATCAAAACATAGTTTTTTTAATTTTACTTTTATTTTGTCGTTTTCAATACTTTACTTCTTTTTTGTAGACAACGATTTCGTAATTATTATTAATATTTTTTAATTATCAATTCATATATTTCGTCAATATTTTACTTTGAAATATATCGTTATATCAATATTTTTCCTGCAATTTTATTTCATGTTATAAATTTGTAAAAAATCTTTTCGTCACAGTCTTTATCGAATAGACTGTTCTATGCTTGTATTGAAAGTTATGGCGCGTTTAATTTGATCCCATTTCAGATATTTGCAAGTCTATAACAACAAGATTTTATTCACACCCGTAACTCCTAAGTGTGAAAATTGAACATTTTTATATTCAGTTTTATAGTTCGAGTGTATTTAGCCTTATCTGTTCTATTGCGTTTCGATTACATTGTTTTGTTTTAAACGTATTTTTAACAAAGTCTTAACCATGTAAAGTTGTATGTGTCCTGAATTTCACGCCTGTTCTTTCTGAAATCCACCTTAAATATTTAATTTATCAGGCTTCCTTAGTGTCTTCGATGGTAGAAGCCGTTTGGCAGGTGAGCACATCAAACAATTGATATTTTTAAATCGATATATATCGACCGGCAACGATATTGAAAACAAGTATGAGCGCTATATTTGGCTGTGCCAAATCTTATATACCCTTCACTACGTGTATTTATCTATGTGTGAATACTTATGTATGTACGTATGTATTTACATGTCCGAAAGGTATTTAAAGTCTTAGAAAACTTGATTTTTTTATGATATTAATTTTGGTCCATATAGGTTTTCCCCCATATCTTTGCTGATTCTGGGCCAATAAGTAAATTTTTTTCAAATTTCCCAAATAGTGATGGCTTACAAACAAATAAATTAATTTTTTTGTGTAAAAAAATAACACTATTATATTTCGTAATTAAAGGCCAGTTTTTGAAATTTGGAATATATACAAGATAGGTGTGTTACCGCTATAAATTTTTAAGTTTGTTGCGGTTGGGTTTTTTGTGCTACTGCACGTGTATCCATCCCTGGCCAGAAAAAAATTTTTCGTGGCGGAGTCTTAGGGAATGCTTTCGAGAGGAGGTCATTAATTGGTTGGGAGCTCAACTCTCTCATATTTTTTTTAAAAATTTTGTCTTAATGGGGGAGGGGAGGAAGCACTAATTCCTGCCCGAGTCCCAGTGCTTTAAATTAATTTTTTGCTGGTATGAGGGATGATTTGTTTTGCTTGTTATTGTTGCTGAAAAAAGAAAAAGTTAAATGATAAGTAAATTGTGAAGAGGTGATACTGGAACGATACTTTTATCTGTACTTACCGCGAATTAGTGGCTTAATATTTATTTGTCCGGATTTCTGTGTCTGAAAACGAAAATTAAGGCAAACAGATTAAAATTAAAAAATCAAAATACTTACGCATGTGTCAAGTCGTGTTAATTAGCAGCCAATGTATGTATACTAGTGAAAGAAAGAGTAGTGTTGTAGAATGTAGTAAATGAAAACAGGGTTGGCTTCGAACGTAACGTAGAGCTAGAAGGAATAGTATTTTCATTCTGTAGTTTTGAGTAGAAAAAGAAAATATTGAAAATGATGTAAAGGAAGTGAGTGCAAAAATGCTATGTGCTAAATTTTATGAAAGCCTGGTATGTGAGCGTTTAAGGGATGTCCTTTACTATAGTTTAATGGATGAAAGTAGCTTAGTTAAATGAACAAATAAATAATTAACTGAAAGTTAATGTTCATATGTATAAATATTTTTTTTTGTGTTTTGAGAAATAACAGAAGGAAGGACCAGTAGATGACGTGATCGGGGTTAAAGGTCGGTGAATGTTTTAAATAGGTAACGTTATAAACGGGAATAAATATATATAGTTTTTTTAGATATTTTTTTTTGTTGTAAGTTTTTTTAGCGCTAGCAGATTACCTAAAGAATATTGGAAAATACCGCTAAAAGAAGTAAATAATAGGAAGTTGTTTAAGCTAGTGTTAGGAAAATTTTTGAGAGCATTTGGTGAAGAAAAGCCTATCTGTAAATTTGAACGCAGAGTGAATAAAGTGTTAGTAAGTAAAAAAGAAATATAAATTTAAAATTAAAATAATTAAAAGTTATCATCCTGGGGTTAAAAGGTTTTGTTTTAATATTTTTAAAATTTGGAGAAATAATTTTTGTGAAGTGTTTTGAATAGATAAAACGTAAGTGGAAATAAGAAATAAAGATATTTATTATCTGTGTGTGTGTGTGTATCTTTTGTTCATAATCAAGGGTTTTATTTGTTAAGGTGTTATGATGTAGTTTCTTTTCAAGGCCTTTACAGAAAAATTGTGTGATTATGGATGAATAGATAGTGAAAAGATTTTTTTATTTTGTACTATAAGGAATGTATATTTTGAGAGTCCTGTATAGTGACAGGTGATTAGTTTTTTTTGCCTCAGGGAGCTCTTTTAGGTGAAAGGAATTTAATTCGGGAAAGAGAAAAAAATGTTTTAAGTTTGTGTGTTTAGAAAAAAAAGAAAGATATATTTAAATTGAATTGAGGAGTAAATTATAATAGCGATATATTTATATTGATATATTTGTGATGTTGGCTAAATGAAACAAGATTGTTTTTTTTATTATATATATAATGATTCATATTTTTATTTATTTATTGTATTAACGTTTTTTTTTGTAATCAAATTTATTTCTTTTGTTACACATTTTTTGTATATATATATTTTGTTGTTAATTTTTTTTATTGATTTTTAATATATTTTAGATTTGATAATATAATAAATAGCGAATTATTTATAATGTTGTGAAAGAAAAATACCATGTTGACTTAATTTTTTTTTAAAGGTACAGGGATGATGGGTAGGTAAGTGAAAAGGCAGGTCAATTGTATCATGGGTCGCTGGATAACTTTTTGTGGATTTTATCGCGACAGGGTTGGGAGGGCAGTAGAAGAGAGAACCATCTGTCTCAGAATTTTGTTAATGTGGTGGCGCGAATTTGGTTGTAATGAATTGGTTTTTTTTATTGTTGTTTGTGTTTACTTATTTTTTTTTTGTGTTCGAATACGCGTTTGGTGGGAAGGGTTGGAACCACCTGGGAAATGGAAAATTTGAGAGCTAGTTGGAAACCTCGCCAAGACAACCGGTTCGTAACAAGTTTAGGGATATATGAGAGGGAATATGTCCTTGCCAATAATGAACTAAAATTGTCGCACGTATTTATTGTCAAATATGTACAATTTTTCGACCAATTCTAATAATTTTTGTAGCTTCTATACCATTTTTCACTTTAAGGATATATGTATATGTGGGAGCTGAGCGTGTCGTTGCACCGAATTGGAAAAAAATTTGATAGACACATTGACCTTACTATAAGTGTTTTAATTTAAGAAATTTTATTTATTTTTTTTTATTTTTTTTAGTTTTTTGGAACTGGACATTATGGAGTTTGGCGTGTCCTTGATTTGATTTGGATAAAATTAAGTGAAATTATTAAGAATATCACATCCAACTATACAAAATTTCATAAATTTCTAACCTTTTATGACATTTTTTAATTTCAGGATATATGGGAAGGACACGAATCCTTGCTCCGAAATTTGATTATATTTTTTTAACTTGAATATGTGTGCCAAATTTCAACTCTTTACAATAACTCTTTTTATTACTGGCCAGTCGTTATATGAAATAGGTCACTGTGCGGCGTGGCCTGATAAATGCTAAATATCTCTTAATATATTGGTATAAGAAACAAAATTATCAAAACAGAAATAAATAAAAATAAAATTTCCTACAAAATAAGACTCGAGCAAAGCTCTTAGAATGAATGGTTTCGGTTGTAAGGACAAAGAAATACGACTTTTTGTGAAAAATCCCTGTTTTTTCCATCTTCATCATCAATGAGGCACGTGTGAGCGTTATCCGATTGGGCTGAAACTTTGTCAATCACAATTTCAAGCCTATTGGTATATTTAAGTGGTGGGGGCGGGGGTTGCCTTGATGGAAAATCCAAAATAGATTTCTTGTAACCACCCTAATGTGCATACAATGTAAAATAAACAAATAACAATAGTGATGCATAAATAATTACAGAAAAATGGGTATTTAGTTACTTGTTGTAATCAGTAAAAACAAAAATGTTTTAAAAATCAATATTATAATACGATTTAACAAATATCCATATAACGATATATTAGATATAAGAATATCATTTAGTGAAATAAACAAAATTTTAGACGAATTCGAAAAAGGTGTAAGTTATTTATAACATCTCAAAAGTATGGGATGCTAGAGTCTTTCAAATGTACTTTAAAAAAATGAAAGATAAAATTCTAAAGAAACTTTTTTTATGGTTTGTTGTTAGATTTCAAGCTGTCTTTATGCTGCATTAAACTGGTTGCTTATACTTTCATTTATTAATTATTTTCGTATGTGTTATAGGTTTTTATTAATTAAATAAATTTTATATACAAAATTACATTTTCTCAATTTTAATTAAAAGTTTCTTAATTTCGTTTGGAATTTTCCCAATTTAAAACTGAAACTCCATAATTTCATTTAGGATTTTTCACTTTGAAATTAAAATTTATCAATTTCATTTGAAATTTTCTCAATTTAATTTGGAATTTTTACAATTTTAGTTAAAAATTATGTTCCAAATCGCTGATGTTTGCAATTTTTAAGAAACAGCCAAAAACGAGTTCTCTTTTTTGTCACGTTCTTAGTCACATGTTTATTGCTAATATGTATTTTGGAGACAACAAGCGCCAAAGCCAACCTTTTGCATTAAGCCCAGTGCTGCAAAAGTACTATCAAAAAATTATAACAAGACAAAAAATATGTATTTTTTTTGAGAATTCTCTCCTTTTTCCACTACAATAGCGTACGAATGTCACGTTATCTGACAGTGAAAATGCTAATATTTGACAAGACGTCAGTAAAATAAAATTAATTTTGTAAAGGAAAAGAAATTTGTTATCGATACCACACTTCTAACATGAAAATCTGTACGTTAATTCCTCATGCATCAGCAAACCGTCTTGCTTATTCTTCTACGTAAAATACGGAAAACCCAAAATTACTATTTATCAAAAAGGACTTCAATAAACAGTCAAACCTTTTTTTATTTTACGTGGTATTGCAAGGCATGTCAGTCACAGCTAGTATTACATATATGTACATGTAATCCTCCTACAACGCGGGGGATAGGTTCCTAAAACATGTCGCGTTGTAGGAGATATTGACTGCACACAAAAACCAGAGTTTGCTTCCAAACTGAAAAATTTGATTTTGCATAGTATAGTATATGTAATTTATAATTTGATAACACTTCATTTAATAAATTTAATCCAAAATAGAGCCATTACTTTCTACTCTTCCTTATCACTTAGTATGATATATCTCGAATGTTTTGTTCGTACTAGTTCAAATTCTGAGCTTGATCCACTATCAGATTCGGGCATCCTTTCGACAATTATTGGTTTGAAAAAGTCTTTTAATGAACTTTGTTTGCTCTTATTTCGTAAATCTTTATAAATTTCATGATAGACAGATTTCATTTAAAATTTTCTGCTCCATCCCTTACAGGATCGTTCTATAAAATATATTTTTCCAACTGCTTTGCCATATTTAAAACTTTCTCAATCGTTTTTAGTTCAATTAGATTTAATTAAATTTTTTTGTTGTGTATATGTAAACACTTACTCAAATGTAGGGGAGCGATGTTTTAAAAAAAAATAGGTTTCAAAAAATGCACTTACTGCAAAGTATTTCATTTAGGGGAGAAAACCTTTTTACGGAAATACACTTAGTGAAGGGTATATAAGATTTGGCACCGCCAAATATTGCGCTCTTACTTATTTAAATTAAAGTAAATTGTGTTACATAGAAAATTTTCGTAAAAATCTCGTTGTAGGAGTCGTGTTGTAAGAAAATTTCCGTATTTTGGAAACCGCGTTGTAGTCAAAACGCGTAATAGGAACATGTTGTAGGAGGGTTACCTGTATAAAAATTTTACTATGCCTAGGAGTTCACAAAAGTTTTTGATATAAGAATTAGAATTAGAAAGTTTTACATGACGGTTTTCAATTTTTTATGGGACAAGAATATATGAAATATCTTACCACTGCAACTATTGAATGTTTAAAAGCAGGGTCTCTTAGTACTTTCAATTAAGGTAGAGTGATTAAAAAATGTTATGTATTTTAAACCGACAACCGTTTGTAAGATACATTCAACCATATAAAAGCGACAAAATACGCAATACAAGATGTTTCACTAGAATATCGAAAAAGCAAATTATTAATAATATTTACATTAAATGACAGGCACATAAAAACGATTTAATCAAATAGAAATAGGTTCTTACTATGACAGCCGTTAATATGACAAATATTTTCATCTTGCTTAAACTGTAGTATTTCAATATTGTAATTTAAGAACCCACTTTGCAAAAAAATAGCCGCCATTTTTTATTATTTTAACTTACTATTTGCCACCTTTAAAATAAGATATAAAAATAACCTTAATTTTTAAAATCTCATAACTACCCTCTATAATAAAGCTGTACGCAATCGAGTACAGAGGCGCCAAATGGGTTAAAAAAGCATGCACATACCTATATATAAAATGTTTGAATTTTCATATATCAAAAGAGGAACTCACACAAACACAATTATGCGTTTTAGCTGTTTGACAATGAATTACCCAGTCAGTCAGTAATGTTACTCTTTTATAAATGTAAATGTAAGTATAAGTAGATTAAGTCTTAGTCATATGGCAACATTGCATTCAAATGCATTTTTTTGGTTTTTATGTGACTGAATAAACTTATTGCTTTGTAAGCTCTTAAAATTATTTTTCCTTTTTTTAGTTGACAGACATTTTATACATTTTACAGTTTATAATACGATATTGATTGCTTCTGGTAGTTGCACACTAAAATAAATTTTAAACGAAAGTAATCCTTTTATGTCTGCCGTTTGTGATAAGATAGGCTATTAAAAGTTAAGCAGTCACATAAAAAAAAATTTACGAGAAAATTAAAAAATAATAAATTGTGAAATTCAGCACTGCATGCAATATCGTTTAAAACAGACACTTAAGCAATTCAAAATTCTGTTAAAACGGATTTAATATGATTTTATTTTCTTATCTAAATAGTGTAATCGTTCGTAAATAATGTATCCGATTATAATGTTATATTCCTTTATATTCATAAAATCATCACCAGTCGGAGAAAAGCCTCCAATTTAAGTAACACATAAAAAATGTCTTTTTGAGGGCAGGAAAAAAATGGATTTTTAAAAAATAAATTAAGTTTAAAAGATTTTATAAAAGTAGGATGAGTAATCATTTGACAGTTTATATTGTAGGTATTTTGTTCTTTGAATTAATTTTCAATAACCAAATTAACAATGACTCACATTGTGCGTGACTTTAAAATGGGATCATTAAATTATTTCAGTTAACTAAGACTTGCTCTAATTAGTTTCATAATTTCTCTATGTCAATTGAAGAAATTAAATTTCCTACAGAAATATGAAGCGCAAAATGAAATCATTGCGCATAATTTAATTTAAATTGACTAAATTATGCTTGATATCTTCCGTCTCGCAGTAAAAATAACAATTAACTAAATTGTTTTTTTTTGCTCGTTATTGTTCTTCTCTCTGTTTGTTTTTGCAACTGACACATTAGAATTTTCCCATGACACACACTGCATATTATGAGGATACAAAAGGACACCAAAGAAAACAGTTTAGATGTGTATAAATTCTGTTTTGTTGTTTTTTCTGTATTCAACCGAAGACACTTTGTGGTCACGTAAAGTAATGTCTTTTACATTCTATTAAAAACCTACTGTCAAAAGCGCACAGTGGTTTAGAGGGATTTTTTTCGGAAATAACTCGTGGTGCGTCTTAATACGTACCGGTATATTAAGTAGAAATGTTAGATAGAATTTTACATTTGTCTCAACGTAACTTATATCTTTGAAAAGCAATTCAATATGGAAGCTATTAAAAGAAATGCAAGTTATGGCTTAGTAAGCAATTATGAAGACATTAATTGCGCTTAGATTAAAAATAATGCAACCTAGTTTACTACATGTATGACAAACGACCAAGGAAAATAAAATTTTGGCAATTTTAAAATAAAATTTTAAAATTTGTTTAAGTTTTATAAGCCAAATCGAAACAATATGGTAAATTACCAGAACTGAATTAATTTAAATTTGAAGGTCAAAACTTTTTCTGTGCCAAAGTTTATTAACACTTATTAAGTAAAGTAGGTGTCATGAGGTGACACGTCATAATCCATAGTATTTGGACGTTTGACACACCTAAGAGTGTTATAGTGATCATCGCCTCATCACACTTTTAAATAATTATAACGACCATAGAAAGTTTGACACTAAATTTATTTGCTAAAAATCCGTTTTACCGTTTTTATATCATTGTGCTCCATAAATCCAAACGAGCAGCCAAGTACATACATACATATACATATGTATAAACGTTCAAATAAAAATATTTTCACATATGTATATTATATTATGTTATCTACTTAATAATTAGTTTTGTCTTTCATTTTATTTAAAAAATATTGAGTCAATTGCTAGGGATTTAAGAAGTGTCAGCTTGGTGTACGTTTGTTTTATTATTTTAGCAACCAAATGACATTTGATAACATTTACTTACAAAACATACATTTACAAAAACGTTTAACCCCCTACTTTGTCAGCGAGTTTTTCAATTAACGATTTTTTATTTTTAAAAACATGATTGGTTGGTTTACGTGGTAGTTTGCTACGCTCGTAAACTGTTAAGTAGAGTCTTATGACTCCGTTTTGACAGAACCACACCATTCGTCGGATGTACAGTTCACCCAGGCTATGGACTCCTAGCCCGGGAAAAAATGAGTACTAGATCCACTCTGTTGCCGTTGGATATCTTATTAGGTCATTCAACCTGGCCTCAGATATCTTACCAAGGTCCTCCAGTATGTGGTTACCCAGGAATATGTGCCTCTTGACAGATAGGGAGGGGCATTCGCAGAGAAGATGGAGATCTGACACCTCCTTCGTTTTATCCTCACAGCTGCGAAAATAGTTGTTATAGGGGACACCGAGTGGTTCTGCATGCTATCTAGCAACCAGTGACCCGTCAATACTGCCAGCAACCTTGATATGGCCTTCCGACCACGACTCATGAGTTGCTCCGTATGTCTAATATTAAAGGAAAGGCACGTTAGCTTGACAATCCTGCATGTATCCTCATTTCGTCACCTATTATCAGCCTTACCAAGAAAGTAACTGTAGATGCTGTTTTTTATGGTCTTCAGCTAAGTTCCAACTGAGCTTGGTTGGTTGGTTGGTTTACGTAATAGTTTGCCACATTCGCAAACTGTCAAGTAGAGTCTTATGACTCCGTTTTGACAGAACCACACCATTCGTCGCATGTACAGTTCACCCAGGCTATGGACTCCTAGCCCGAGAAAAAATGAGTACTAGATCCACCCTGTTGTCGTGAGATATCTCAACCTGATCTCAGATATTTCACCGAGGCCCTTCAGCATGTGGTTACCCAGAAGTCTGTGCCTCCTGACAGATAGGGCGGGACATTTGCAGAGAAGATGGAGAACTAACTCATCCCTCGTCTCATCCTCACAGCTGCGACAGTGGTCGTTATAGGGGACGTCGAGTCGTTCTGCATGCTTTTCTGCCAGCCAATACTGCCAGCAACCTTCATATGTCCTTCCGACCATGACTCAAGAGTTGCTCCGTGCGTCACTCTTTCGTTTTTGGCAAGTGGAAGTTTCTAGCACAGCGTGGGGAATGACTATTTGGTTGGGTTGGGTAAAGCACACTGTCCAAAATTGTTAGCCACGTCATAGACGAAATGGAAACAAAACTTTGCCCAAAGTTTATTAATTTTTCGTCTGAGCAAGCAAACAATATAAGGTTCCCGGAGGTATGTTTAAGTGACTTTAGATGTTTTTTCTCATTATTATTATTTTTTAAATATAAAACATTTTTTGTTGCTTAAATAATTTTTTATTTCGCACACGATATACATTAACGTATCGAATGACATCTTGAAAAATGTAACTTTGTTGATTACTCGATATCAAATGCCATCATCTCAAATAACGATACGTTTTATTAGATATCGAATGCCATGATACTAAAATGAAAAATTTGGATCAAACTTGCTCGATATCGTATGCGGTGATTTGACCCCGGGTCAAAATATCTTAAAATATTTAGTATTTTGTAATAATTTTATTTTTAATTTTAAATAAAACATATTTATTAAACGAATTTTTTATATATTTTGGCTCAAGTTAATTTTTAAATTTCTTTATTATGAAGAAATTATTTTTGTTTGTGGCAATTGAAGAATATACTGAAAAGTAAGTTTCCCGACCCTAGCCGAGTGAAATGCAAAACAAAGTAAAACAAATGATATAAAAACAACAAGTTGTACTAAAAATACAACAACTGCTTCATTGCCATTAGTTCGATGGTTAAAGCATGTGATAATGTTGAAGAAGATAAACAGAAGAAAGCTTTAAATGGTTGTAGTAAATTTCGTTATCACTCACCTAGCGATAGAAAATATGAATATCGGTGACTATCAGTCACCATATTCTATTTCCTAATAACTTTGAGTTAAATAGATGATATTTATATCTAACACTAAAATACCGATCAAAAAGTGCTAATGATGAAACCGTAGTTGGTTTCGAAAATGCATTCCACTCGGCCAGTGTCGGGAAACTTACTTTTTCAGTATATTCTGTCTTTTATTTGTTAGTTTGTTATATCATTTCTTGATATAACATCGTGACACAATTTTTTATAAAAATTCAAAATGATGGTTTTTATTTTTATAACATCACTTCTTGGAAACATATTAACACATATTTCGGCTTCTGCTTCATGACCTATATAAAGGGTGGCGCAAAACTACCGTTATGGTCAATTATTATTATTATTTTTTTGATATAAAGTATATAATTGGGGAATATTTTTGACTGAGGTATGAAAAAATATATCCCGCAAGTGGTGGCCATTTTCGGCTTCGGACAAAAAGCAGAAGAAAATCGCATTTTCATTAATAATGAGCGACGAAGCCCATTTCCATTTGAATGGTTTCGTAAACAAGCAAAATTCCAAGATATGGGCAATTACACCCACTTCAGTGTACTGTTTGGTGCAGTGTATCGTCTGAAAGAATCATTGGTCTATATTTCGTTGAAAATTTATATGGGACCTCATTTAGGGTTAATGGTGCTGAATATCGAACGATGCTGGACAATTTTTGGAAGCCAGCAGTTGTGGTTCCAACAAGATGGAGCCACAGCCTACACTGCAAGGGATACAATGGCTCTGTTACGGGACGCATTATTTCGCGCAGAAGCCATTTCAATTGGCCCCCACGTTCACAGAATTTAACAGCGCCGCCAGTAGTTTTGCACCACCCTGTAGATGTCAAATGTGTCTTTTGCATATAAAATATGCTCAAAATCAATATCCTCTATTTCTTTTTCTTTCTTCTATAATGAAATTTCTTTGGTTTAGGGAAGTAGATATATTATTTGTGAAGTTTCACTCTAAAAATTTAGATTTCGTTTTACTTGAAGTATTTTCGCTAAAAATTTCAAATAAATTTTGTTACCGACAATCCTTCTTATATTGTTTGTATTATTTTCAAAAAGGGTCAGACGTGGCATCAATTTGTTGAAAATGTTACAAAGTGATAAAAAAAGGGCTATACAAGTATCATTAGCGTGAAAAAGGGTAAAAAGTGATACTTTAGTGTCACAACGGCAACGCTGTACGCGTAGTGAATTTTAGTGTACCAGTTGTGAATTTTAAGGCGACAATTTTTTTTTGCAATTAATGTTGAATGGTAAATCTACAACCGGTACGCTAAAGTACACTACGCGTACGCTAAAATAGTTCGGTATGTTATCGTATTGTTTGTGGTTGTTGGCTCACAATCGTTGTGTACCGTATTTGGTTTGAGAAGAAATTTATAAACATTATAATTTTGTATTTTTGTAGGGAATGTGTATGTGTTCTGTTCGCGAATGTTTTTATTTTCGAACCTTAATAAAAACTAAACTAAACCAACAACAACAACACCAGCAAAAAACAGTTTAATGCCTGAAGCTTTAAATAAGTTGCAGCAGCAGTCACATTTCAAAAAACTTGTCTAAAATAAATACATACTGCCAAAAATTAAAATTTTTTTTCTTTTCAATTGTTTTCAGAAAACTTAACATTAAGTTGTCAAGCAAACTCTACAAGTGGCAGAAAGAATAAATTAATTTTTGGGTAAGTTTTGTTTAATAAAAGTTAAATTAAAATGTATATGAAAATGTGTACATATATACGTACAGTGGGGAGCAGAAATGAGTACATGTATGTGACCATATTTTTTAATTAAAATACAGAACAAGGAAAACTAAACTATTGTTTAAATTTTTTTCTTGTGGAAACAGAAATATGTTTTACAAAAATTGCAAAAAAAAAACTAACAAAAGCTATAAAAATGAATATAACAGTAAAATTATTATGAGATCTTTCAAACAATACATACATAAACTTAGTTTTTTAACATAAAATAAATTTGTACATTCAACACACATTTACATATCACAAAAAACATACCTAATTTTTATAATATTCTGATGAATAAATTTTTTTTAAGACAATTATTTTTAATTTTATTCTGGCTCAAGTTCATTTAAATTTTTTTTATTGTGATAATGAATGATTAATAACTGTTCATTAGAAAAAAGAGTATGGTGACTAATTGTCGCCTATATTTGTCTGCCACTAGTTGAGTTAGAACGAAATTTACCACAACTTTTTCTGTTTTGTTACTATTCTTCATATATCACTAGTTTTATCTAGCTCTAGCTATCAGTTAGATAGCGTTGAAAGCAGTTGATTGTTTTAATTATTATTCTTTGTTTTGGTCTGTATTCAAAAGAATGTTTTTTTTTTTTAATTCTTTAAATTTTTTACAATTTCTTATAGATTATTTTGTAATTAAAATTGCTTTGCTGTGTAGTTGAAAAAGAGGTGTGGTTTTTCGGTCCCGAGGTTTACTGGTATTTACCCCCGAAAGAGTAGCATAACTTTAAAATCGGTTACAATAAAATAAAAAATATGATTTTTGGCCGCATTCTCGTGAAATGATTCACAGTGCGGCTTTGCAAATCGACGAAATCGGTGTGTTCAAAGCCTCAGTATCCGAAATGCCGGCCAGTTACTTAATAAGTTGAGATTTTGTACTAATGTAGATGACATTAAATTTTTCTTGACCGAATGTACCTAAATATTAAATAATGAGTTTTATTCTGTTTAAACAAACAAGTTAACAGACTAAAAATTAGTTTAAGCAAACATATTAATTCACTACATGAAAAATGTTAAAATGTGTTAAAAAATTCATATATATCTACTTGATTAAACGAAACATAAACCGGAAAAAGTTTAACTGTTGACTACATATGTTACACAAATTTTAAATATATAATAGTAAATTATTTTTATCAGCTCTAGTTTTTGAGATGTAGCTTTAAGTTAAAAATTAGGGCAGTTGCATGACATATGTTAGTTTAGCTAGAGAACGGTTTGTCCTATACAACAAAAAAAGTACAAAAATGGTAGATGGTAGTTAATAAGTATGTAAAACATATCACAACGTTTTTAAGAATTTTCAACGAACATTTTTTTAAAAGTTCACAAATAATAAAAAAATGTAACAGAAATCGTAAGTACGATTTATTTTAAACAAATTAGGCCCTTTAGGGCCCTTAGGCCCAAGCTACTACAAAATTAATTAAAAAATGAATACAATATCAGCTTCTGTATTTCTCCTACACAGAGGGAAAAAACCGTTCGAAAAACACCATCCGTTGTCAAAAGTGATTTTTCTTGATTTTACAACGGATGGTGTCATTTTTCTAAGAACACCAACAGCCGTTTTTGTTTTTACAGCGCTTCGTTCTTATTTCGACAACAACCGTTCTTGTTTTGACAATGCTTCGTTCTTATTTAGATAACGAACGTTCTTGATTGATGATTTTCGTTCTCGATTTGACAACATTTCGTTCTGGATTTGACAACTTTTGTTATTTTTAATATTTCGTTCTTAGTTTGACAACATTTGGTCTTAAACTTGTGAACGGATGTTCTCGAAAAAGTGAGAACGCTTCGTTCACAATTTGACACCAGCCTGGCATAATTTTAGAACGTCTTTTTTCCCTCTGTGTACATATTATAATAATAATTGGCTGTTATATTATTTATTGTATGTAATGTATTGTGTTGGTGTTGTCATATTCTTCATCAGTTTGAACATCATCCGCCATGACTTCATTTTATAACTCACTTACAGTTCCAGATTAATTTGAGTCATCTAAAACGCTCTGCAACATAGCAGTAATTTTTGCTCCCCTAAACTTTGTTTATAACCAATTTCATATACAAAAATTATCTCAAAACGAAATGAAAAATGGTATAGCAATCCGTTCTCTTGTTATACTAACATATGCCATGCTACTGCCTTCATTTTTGACTTCAAAATAAAAACTAGAGCTGATAAAAATATTTTACATTTATATTTATAAATTTTTCCGGCAACAAATAAAAACTTAGTTTCTGTAAAGTAGTGTAATGATTTTGAAATATACTGTAATATATTCTGCCATTGTTCCAAAAAATAAGCAGTCCTTAATTTCCATTATATATTACATAGCCCGACAAAATTAAAAAAATTTTTTGCTTCTTTGAAGTTGTCAACTGATTCTGGTTAATTTGGGTGCGCTGAATTCAAATCTGTACTCAGTTTGTCTCTATCAGCTCTAGTTTTCGTGATTAATTAATTATATGCACATATGTATGTATGTAGGTATTTTTCTTAGTTATTGCCGAAAATTTAAATTCAAATCACTGTAAGACAAACGAAACTGAACTTTTTTAATATTAAGTTTAGTTTTTTGATTAATCTTTAATATTTTTCATTTAAACAAATAGACAAACAATATGCAACCGTGATTTAAAATAAAAAAAATATATATCGATATATCTAATATGTATTTGCAATGTCTCGGGCAAATATGCATAAAAAATATGTTTGGCAATCGTTTTGGCCGCTCTGATTAGTGTTTTTATTGACGGCTACTTAAGTTTAACAGTAACGACGGTTTTTTTATATGCAAGTTTTTATTTTGAAGCTTTTAAAAGTCTAAAAATTTACGTATTTTAATTTGGAATTACTCATAGTTATTTTTATACCCTTCACCACAGGTGACAAGGGTATATTCATTCCGTTTGAGATGTTTACAATATTCATTTGCGACCCAATAAAGTATACAATGACAAAGTAAAGTCTGCATACCCCTTGTAATAAGTTATGAAAAACATAATTGTGAGTTTTCTGTGAACAATGCAGCATTAAAATTTATTTCAAGCAAGGTCAATTGAACAATAAACAATAAGCTTTGACCAGAAACTTTATTTACAAAAACATTTATAATCAAAAAAAAAATATATAAAATTAATTTTTCTAACAAAGAAGAGTCTACATACGGCTATGTAGAAAATTAAGATAAAATGCAACTCTGTACTCAAACAGTGCTACCAAACACTTCAGATATTTTTACTAGATGCCGTTTGTTGGATTATTATCGATGTTAATATTGCAGTTGAGTTTTTTTTAGCCACAATGGGTGAAGAAATCTGTGTTAAAGTGCGTGACCTTATTGTAAAGTGTCATAAAAAAGCCGCTGACTAATTTCAATGTGGAGCGGCCTTTCTTGGTGCTTTACTTTTTTTTATCAAGTACAAAAAAATATATAAAAGCACTACATTTTGCGTTCTCGCTACGAACTGTTATTTTTCTGTGGCTAACAAACATAGTTAGCTTTCTTAAACCGATTTAAACAAACAAAAAATGCAGGCAGCGAGGATTGGTAAAAAAAAAACCCACGGCGGCATATCATCGGCGATATGCTGATTGGCTTGTTTTATTTGCTTAAACTTGTTTCAAAATAAATACAAAGTTTACAAAGCGTAATGCATTAAACACATAGACCACAGCAGGCTACCGACTACAATCTGTCAAGATTAAAATACACACGTTTATATGGAGACGGTTATTTTGAAGCCGGCACAGCTACACGTCTACACGACCACCGTTGTAGCTGTGGGCAACTTAGGCTAATTTCAATTTTTGTGAGCGATAAGAGCAAATTTAGTGCTGCCAATATAAAAAAAGTGAAATAAATGACAGCTTGAAAATATATTTTATTTTACAGAAAATAACATCATAAAATTAAAATATTATAAGCTTTTCACACAAACAACATATGCATGCGATTATTTTTAAATTTAAAAGTATTATAAACAATTAAATTTTCTTAAATAATGGAAAGTGTGCTCTATATCGAAGACGTAATTTTTTTT
>NDXZ01008821.1:0-18278 GCA_003055125.1 Paykullia maculata | reverse complement strand
TTCAGATAGAATTTATTTTAATAATTTTTGTAAAACTTTTTGAAACAATAATGAGACACATTTTTTGTTTGTTTTATAAACAAAATGAAGTTTTAGGTGTGACCGAAAAACATTGAATAAAAACGACATTTGCTTTTGGATATACATTTCTAAACTACATATTTAACATTATTAAAGCCCTTTTAGACGGGCGAATTCGTCCCAATTTTTTATGTTAAGCATCGCACAAAATTCGATTGTGCTAAGAAATAGATGTATTGTCCTAAAAAATTTATAGAATCCAAAAAAAGTTATGGAATAAAATTTACGAAAATTACCCTTTGGTATATTTAAAAATTAAAACCTCATAAAACTTATATATTCCATGTACAATGCTGAAAGTTGGCACATATAACGAAATGAGTATGACACGCCTGTTTTTACACCCACCTCCATATTATATATAATTTTAATAATAGGTATTGGTTTTAGATATACATATGTATATACATATGTATGTATGTATATAAAAGTATGTGTCTCTATAACCATCCTAATATAATTACTAATGTGTACATACATATGTATGTACAAACCAACATATATGTATATGTAAGTATTACCTAAATACATAGATACATATGTATGCATATGTATATGCCTAAGTCCAACCAAGTATGTTTTCTTATGGTTTTTTTTTTGTCTTTAAAATTATTCAAAAAGGTGGGCCAACACATGGAAGCAACACAATAAATGCATGCAGTATGGAAATATGGTCGTCAGCTTTATCAAAATGAAAACGACTGAGAGAAAAACAAAATAATAAAATCCAACTGAAACAGGCCGACAACATGGCTAGTTAAGGCGAATGTTTAGGCCGTTGTTGTATATATAAACAAGCAGAGATTCAAAATAATGTTAACAATTTTCTATACCTGATCAAATCTTTTTTCATAGAACATTTTTTAGTTTATTAAATTCCCAAAATACTAGCAATTCTTTAAATATGGAGTTTTTATCGACGATTTTATTGATCAAAATAAATAAACGACTTTTTATAGTTAAAGCCAGTGTTGTCATGTCAGATAAGAGGATGTGTGCAAAATTAAGGATTTTTTGTCAGTTGGGGAAACAAAATTTCGTTTGGGGATAAAATTTTTGTACATATTAGGGAACTAAGGAAACATTTAAGAAATTTATTTAATTATTTCTAATTTTTGTATTAAAAAAAATTAACCCCTAAAAATTATACAGTTTTTATGTGAAAAATTAATATGTCTGGCAGCATATCTAAACGATAACCAAATACACATTAAGAAAAAAGGATTAAGGCCGAATAGTCTTAAAAGAAGTTTTGAAAGCCAAAGTTTTTAAATAAGGCACCATGAAAAATGGCCCCAAAAATATTTTTTTAATTTACAAGGAAAGGAAAAATGGCCCCAAAATCAAAAATGAAAAATGGCCCCAATTTTTTACATTGAAAACAACAACACGAAAGTTTGAGGCCATTTTTCCTATTTTTTGGGGCCATTTTTCATTTTTGTTTTTGGGGCCATTTTTTAATTTTGAAATCACCCCAAACTTTTTATAATTTT
Organism: Paykullia maculata; assembly: GCA_003055125.1. Taxonomy (NCBI): domain Eukaryota; kingdom Metazoa; phylum Arthropoda; class Insecta; order Diptera; family Rhinophoridae; genus Paykullia; species Paykullia maculata. Next base: position 16,704 of record NDXZ01008821.1, on the reverse strand, counting down.
GGGTCCATTTTTAAATTTTTTGGTACTATGGAAAATTAAAAAATGAAAACTGGCCCAAAAAATGGGTAAAACTGCCCCAACCGGTCTGGGATGTGGCTAAGTCCACCCTAGAAAAACCTTAGCAACACAACGACATTATTTAATTAAATTAATACAACATTGCAATCGATATGACTATTTTGTATTTACTACATCGTTTTTACAAAAATAGTTTAAACTTTGTAAAGTTATTTATCTCTTTTCTTCTTTGCAACTTATAACTAATGCTAATTTACTCTTTTGAATTCTATGTGGCGATATTGGAAAATAAAACTAATAATTTTTGAATTATTTTCAATTGTAAAAGTTTTAATTAAAGAATTTTAGAGGGAAAAATATAAATTTAGAAATATGAGTCGAAAATAATCTGGATATACTGAATAAAGAAATGAAATTTCTTATTTGAACTCTAAGTATGTACTTTGAAATTGGTTTTTTTAAGTTCATTATCAGCCGCACAATAACAGAAAAAGGTTTAAAACCCATTAAAACAACGCCTAGAAGATTGGTAGAACGTTTTGTACTGAATGCAAGCTTCATAGAAGTAAACATGGATAAGGAGGTGTAAAACTTAACACCAAACCAGTATCAGTGCGATTTAAATATTTTTTTCTTTATTGTTCCGACATAATTACATATTTTTAAAGTTCTGTTAACATAAAGAAAAGAGCAAAAGAAAACAAAAAACAAATCAAGCTAAGACCATGACGTTGTGTTGATATTCTGTTGGTGGACCAGATTTAGAATATGCAACATTTCTTAAAGATGTTGACATTTTACAGCTTAAAAAAATATACCGACTTTGCGGCTTAACGTTCGTTACTGCTTAAGCTAAAGCCTAACCTGCTTTAACTAGTCAAAATGTTGGATTTGCTGGTTAAACGGCCTCTACTACTACTGTTCTGTTTATTTTTTTTCCTTCAACGTTCTCTTGTTGTTGCTTTTCCAAATCCTCAAACATGCATAAGCCTTGTGTTGCACTAATCCAAAAGTTTGTTCATATGTGTTGTTTATTGAAGAATTAATGTATGTAGGTATAAAGTAAGTAAGTATTTATGTATGTAGGTATGTGCTGTATGTCACATTATGCGGTAGCGCGGTGCCCTATTTTAAATCAGCCAACACACAAACACATACTGTGTTGGTTTGTGACTGTGGATCCCGAACTGTGGGTACGTTTCCTTTTTTAACTTCACGTCCAATTGAAAACTGTTGAGACTGTGTTACGGTTACTGCTTTGCCTCTGTACCTTCTAGTTTCTTGTTTTTTTTTATTTTTATTATTATGCCAAGAAACTGGCAGGCAAAAGGGTTTACCACATAAATAAATACATTCTTAATCATATATAATCGTAAACAGTGTCTTATGAAATTAAACGTAATAATTATTTCAATACCTGAATACATATTATGTTTTAAAAATAAAAATCAATTATTTTTAGTTTTATTAAAAAATGAAACTTTTAAATAAAACCAAAAATATTTGTCTTAAAACAAAAAAAAAGTTTGTTAAAAAACATTTAAAATTCTAATAAAAACCAATTTAAACTTAAATAAAATCTGTAATCCATTTTCTTTTTATGGAATCATTTGAAAATATCTTTCTTTTTTAAAATTTTTAAATATTTATAAAAAGAAACACATCTAAACGCAGCTTAAACGCAGCTTAAACTTAGTGATTTTAAAGCCAGATTTGTTTTTTCTTATTTCCAAAAACATGGAAACAAGTGAAGAATATGCGTCTTGATGCGAAATTTTTCGCATTTTAAGCATCTGGCTTAATTAAGCCCAAAATGGACTAAGTTGGTATAACTTTATTTTATTGTGTTACCTAAATGCAACAGCCCACAAACCTTTTTGGTGATGTTTTTCACTTCCACTGCGAAAATTTTGCTTATTGGCGTGGCCACTAAGACAGAAAAAGGCATCATCCCTGCATATTTTGTTAATAAAATACTTAACTAAAAGAGTTTAAATCATGAACATCGATAAATAAATATTTAGAAAATAATATAGAAAATGTATTTCTATTTTAGGAATTTGAAAATAAATATTATCTTTATATATACATACATAAATTGGAAAACTTCCTTTTGTTTGTCACTGTACTTCAGCCAAATAGGCTATAAACACACGTACAAATGTTTGCAATAAAATGTCACAAAGCTCCCAATAAATTATCAAACTCTGGCTCACATCCTTCTGTTTTTATTTTACTTTGTGTTCTAAATAAATTACCAACAGTTACCAGTTAACTGGAACATACACAAATACATAATACAAACATAAACATAAACATAAACGTACATGCACACAAATATGAATCAACTAAGTCACCATCACCTACATACAGACATCTACTACTTAGATGGAGTATTCATTAGTAAAATCAATTTAAAAAAGTTTCACTCTCTATTGAATGGATTTAAATTATGAAAAGAACTTCAAATGTAAGTGAAAATCTCTATAGATAATTAACTATTTTAGCGAGTAGGTGAGTGTGAGGACATTTTTCAATAAATATGTATGTCGCGTCAAAATAAATACCAAATACGATTCACTCGTCATCAACATTTCGCATACACTAATGTATGTATATTTGTATGTTTACACGTTCATTTGTGTGAGTGTGTATTTCAGTTATTTTGGGAAATTCCAAGAAAACGCTTTACTGCGAAAAGTGTCAAAGAGATATTGTGCGCGCACAAGCACAACAAAATGTTCGGAAAAATAAAGCATTTATTTACGTACAACCGCTCGCTTTAAATAACAGTTTTTAGCTTTTCATGTATGTAGGTGATCGCCGTTTACCAAAAAGCTTAAACTTACCGCTTTTTTCCTTTTTAGCATTGCCATATCTATTCATTTTGGCAAATACATTTAGTGTTATGCGAAATGGAATTTTTGTTGCCGGTAATTTGTTAAAACCCGTAATTTATTACGAATGCCAGCTCAAGTTTTCAAAATCATAAGTATATTTTTTATAGAAAAATTATGACCATGAAAAATAGTCCCAATGAAAAATGGCCCCAAAGTAAAAATTAAAAATGGCCCAAATTTTTTACAGTGAAAGAAAACAACACGAAAATATGGAGCAATTTTCCCTGTGTTTTATGGCAATTTTCACTTAAGGAATCACCCAAAATTCTTAAGATCCTTGGGCCTTTTTTTTAATTCTTGATACCTTTCAAAATTGTTAACTGAAAACCGTTTATGAAAATGAGATTTTACTAGTATGAAATAATTTCCCAAAGAAAGCTGTTTAGGCTTCGCTTAAAAAAGCGTTGTAGACATCCGGCCTTCGGTCAGGCGCAGAAAGAATAAACTCTGGTGGATTCGAATCTACGGCTTCGCAATAGCCTTCGGCCCGACACAGGGACTTTCAATTCTGATGGTTTCCAAACACCGGCCTCACGAAGTTAAAGATTTTCTTGATAAAATGACTATCTGCGTCCTATGAACTCTATGACACTTTAGTCATGGATACTACGTCACGACGATGTGGCAGAAGTACTTTTATTTAGCGAAGCCGGCCACGGTTTCGCCATTTTTGATTTACATTTCACAAATTAAGCATTTTTACTTATTTTTTTTGAAAACTGTGTTTTTATGGGATTTTCGGACTTTTTTTAAGATTTCCTTTATTTTGTTTCTTTGGTTATTTGTTTTCAAGGGTTATTTGTAATAACGGAAAAGTTATAAAAATAGGAAATATCAAATTTGAGTTGAAATAAAAAAAATATATATATTTTCAAAATCATTTACATACATTTGTATGTATTTTTTAAGGTTTTTAAAGACGACTGTCTTTATTTAAAATAAAAACTTAACGATTACATTCCTTATATGTTATATTGAAAGTGGGAAAAAACAGTCGATAATAAAACTTCTATGAATATGGCAACACCCGCTCAACTAACTTTTATAATCATAAAACTTACTCCCCACTATTTTTTTCTTTTTATGATTCGGTAGATCGATCTAACGAACAAGCGATCGATCGATCGAATCGTTTACCTTTATTGTGGTTTTTTTTGTGGGTATGTGTGTCGGTAAAAATACTAATGCGGTTAATTCTTTGATGATGACAATAGCTGCACGCGCCCAATTTACATTTACGAGTTCAGTGTCTACCGAAAACCAATGTTAAGCGAATTTTTACTTTAGCCAAACTATAAATATACATATATCGTCTGCTGCCGCCAGAAAGAAACACACAAAAATTGTCTCTTTTAAATAATCGTTTGCTTGCATGCCTGAAAGTGAAGCGAAGTTTAAACATACATACATATTAATATTAAACTCATATACATATGAATGTATGTACAACAGTAACGTAACGTAGGACTCCTGAAATAGTGAGACAATTTAAGAAACCAAATAGTAGTAGCAAAACCCGAAGAAGTAAGATTTGCGGGCTGACTGTATGGTTTGGTTGGTTGGTTGGTTGGTTGGTTGGTTGGTTGGCTGGCTGGTGGTAGCGGTGATAGAAGCATTCATTGCACAGTTAAACTAAGACACTTGAATTTGGTTTTGCAGTTTCTTGTTTAATGATACTTTTTGTTTTGGTTTTTTTTTTGTGGAGTTTCAGAATTTTTCTCGTTCAATTTCAATATTTAAGGATAAACTGTCAATATGTCTTCTTTAAATACATATATTTAGTGAACCTATAAATCGTTAACTGTCGTCAGTTGCCACGGTTTTAACATTTTTTTCTTACCTCTTCTTCATGGGTTTATTTTGTTTTTTATTTTAATATATTTTTTTCTTTTGATGCTCAGAAGCATTAAAGGGAAACAAAAAATGTATTGATTATTTAAATTTAAAATAAACTAGCACTTTTCTTAAGAAGCTAAAATGATGTAAACTCTTTGTTTTTTCTTCTTTTTTTTTAAGCTCTAAATACCATTCACCGAGCAACCGTACGCCCGATTATAATAGTTCAGCAGCAGATTTACATGAACATCCATCGCTGTTGGCCGACGGGCGTTTGATTCATGAAGCAAATAGTGAAATTTCTTATCAATATCGCCATGATAGCGAACATTCTTCTTCAAGTTTACACTCACCTGCCATTCATCACTCGACCTCAACGTCTACACCCACCCACAACAATAGCTATGACAACGATCACCTGACGGAAAGCACAGCAGTCGTCTCTTTATCTTTAAACTCCCAATGCCACAATTCGGTGATAATATCGAACTCATATTTAGGTTCTACACCACCGCCGCCGCCACAGTCATCTTCTGCACAGCATTTAATTGGTACAAATATGTCACCGCTACTCGCAAACAGTACCTCTGCGACCATGTTAAACAAGTATTTGTCGCACCCCAATATGATGACCGTTGCCATGTCCTCGGATGCTGAAGACTATAGTGCTGGTGGGGGTGGCAATGTAGGTGGTGTTGTGGGAGGTCCGCCTAGTTTAATGGATGGTTCAATGTGGGCATATGACTATAAAGGTGAACTCTGTGCAGCAAACAGAAATTTCTTAGATCGTCATAAATTAGTCAATGAAGTCAAGTTTCGTGCTGTCAGCAGCAATCAGTCCAAATGTGCCAAAGAATCTAGAATACGTAGGCCCATGAATGCATTTATGGTCTGGGCGAAAATTGAACGCAAAAAATTGGCCGATGAAAATCCTGACTTACATAATGCTGATCTTAGTAAAATGTTAGGTAAGTTTGCATGTATTTATTTATACAAATTTTAAAGTAAGAATTTCTTTTTTTTTAATTAAAATACACATGTGCATAAATATACATACATGCATACATACATACATGCATATGTGTCTAGAAAACTTTGTTAAAATATTTGTAATTTTTATTAGGCAAAAAATGGCGTTCATTAACTCCACAAGATCGCAGACCTTATGTGGAGGAAGCTGAACGTCTTCGAGTCATACACATGACCGAACATCCCAATTACAAGTACCGACCTCGACGAAGAAAACAATCAAAATTGCGTACTTTGCAAACAAATGGTATGACCAAGGAGCAAAATGGTGTTTCGGGTACTCAGTCGCCAAATAAACAATCAAATGCAAAAACATCAACAACCCCACCATCTAACACATTGGCATCGGGTATCTTCGATGCGAACTCAAATCAACAACGAAACTCCACGCCTCATATGCACACGCCTTCTAACACAACACTGTACGAACAAACTTTAAGGCCAAATTATTCGCCCAGCTCTTTGGATTGCTATAGTAATCCAGATATGACGGATAATAATGATTTTCTCAGTTGTCGCAGTGAAACTGCCACGAGAAGTGACCAACAACATAATTTCGCCGTAGCAGAAGAAACAATCAATGGTGCCTCTGGTAAGAAGAATTGCTCAAGGTCAATAACAGCGACGCACGTGTTAAAAGTGCCCACAAGATCAAGTGGCGGTGGTTGTAGTGGGGGGAATAAACAGTCACTAAAAGAAATCGAAAAATGTAAGGAAAATGACTCATTGAGATTAGCCTATCCTTTAGCTGCAACCTCTTTGTCTGTGGTAGCAGGTCGTGGTATGTATGTTACCTGCACAAATCGTGGCCTTTTGGATCATGGTCATTCGGTGAAAGGTACTTTTTATCCACCCGTGTCGAGTTTAGATGAAGATAAAATTCACTCCAACACTCAAACGAGTGTAATGAGCGCTAACAACGGATTTGCTTCAGCTTTAGCTTCCAACACATACTCAGCACATCAAACGACATCACACCACCACCACCACCCCCAAAGTGACTTGAATTTTTCTTTGGACAATGCGCGCATGTCACAAGCAACTTGCACTGGCGATTATTTGGTAGCGTCGAATTCCTACAATCCTAATGCTGCGTATGAGGATTATTTACGTTACACTTCGTCAGCAACTGCAGCTCACACTTCGCCGTTTGCTGATAATGATTATGCCGCTTTATCTAGTGAAAACAATGCCACCAGCATGCATAACGAAGTGGAGAACACTTTAAAGAGTCCCAAGCAAAGCAAATATCCTGACACTAATCACAATTACGATGGCTATGAAACATTTAATCCCATGGTGGTATCAACTACAGCTCCAGGTAGCAGCTACTACGGTCAATTGCCGTACTCCTTAGCTGGACAGTCATTTCCATTGCAACTGACGCTGCCCCTGCAGCAATCGTCCATACCAGCGGGAGTCTATGGCCAGGTTGCCCACAATCAAAATCAAAGTTATCTCCACTATAACCACTATAGTCCTCAGATTGCAACACAAATGGCTCATCTAAATGATGGCAGCGGTAACTCACCTTCATCACAAATGAGCTTAATGTCACAGGCTTCACCCACACCCTTAGCTGCCACTCTGGTGCAATCATCACCCTACCCAGCCCATTCGCATTCCCATCATTCTCACAGCCATCATCCACAAATATTCGGAAGTGTTCCCAATTCTTCGGCCGTTTTAGGGGTGGGTGAAATTATAATCGATTCGAGACGTGATGATGAAATAAGCAACATTTTGGCTGGAGTAAGAAAAACTTGCTACAGTAATTAATATGTTTGTATGTATGTACATACATATGTATGTATGTTATCTAAATCATCCAACAATTTTATTAAATTTGTTAAAAACAAAATATTATTCCGAACGTGTTAGGTAAAAAACAATTCCACTGCACTCTACCATTTAATTTTTTTTATGTAAATACATTTGTACTAAATACATGTAAATGAGAGAATGTTTTAAAAAAAAATAATATAAAATAAAAGAACCGAAATAAATATGTACATTTGTACATATGTTTGTATGTACATAAATGAACAATAGATGAATAAACATATTTTTTTAAAGCTACATACATCTTTGCCAAAGTTTAGTTTAATGATAATTCATATTTGCATCAGAAGAAAGGTAAGTGGGGTTGACATTGAAAAATATTTAAAACAAAAAACGTTTCCTCCTGTTTTGTTCGTTTATCATGCCGTCTGTAATTTTTAGTGGAAAAGACTTGTCAAATATTCCAGATGACGCACGGACTTGAATGTAGCTTAGATACATACATATGTACATACATATATTGGATACACACATTTGGAAAATAATTATTAAATTAAAAATTAAGAATTACTTTGGGATATACTTGCAGCATTAAATTTATCAATAATAATAGTTAACGGTTATTAGCAGGGAAACCGTAATATGCAAAATGCATGTATTTTCCTGTGCGACGTATTGAGACAGAGATAAGGTATTTATCCGTTTCAGAACTTTTTATGAATTTTGGCATCGATTTTTAGTGCATATTTTTGCTTATTTTACACGTTACAGAATTTTTTTTGCATATTTATGTTTTAAGAGCATTTTTGCAGCATTTTTTGAGTTTTTTAAAAGCATATTTGACTCTTTTAGTGCATATTTTGATATATAAAAAAACGAATTTTTTTGTATGCTTAAAAATGTTTTTTTTAACTTCTAAAAATGTTTTATAGAGGGATTTACAAGTTAACTTATGATGTTATAATGTCATATGTCCTCAAAATTTTAAATGGTTTAAGTTGCTTGTCATACTAAAAGTGTTCTAAAATAATATGACTCTGACTGCTTTGTTTATTGTGCTGGTGTAAACTATCCTTGGCCGAACGGAAAAAGCAACAACAAAGTACTTACAACATTTAAAATTTTTAGGACATATGACATTATGATTTCATAATCAGCTTGTAAATCCCTAAATTTTTTTAAAATATAGAGTATGTATTACAATTTATATGGAGTAAACCCGTTTAAAATGTTATCAAGATAAAAGACTGCAATAGAGAATTAAATATTAAAACTAAACTTGAAAAAATTATAACAAAAAACGAAGTGGTAGATGAAAGTAAAATGTTTATACATATGTATGTATAAACATATGCAATTGAACATTAGAAGAAAAATATAAAAAAAAATATTGTAAATAATTTTAAAAAAGTATTAAGAAAAACATGGGTGTTTCTTGAGCATATTCAAGGGCGACATGCATTAAAAATATTAAAACATAAAACTTATTGTTGATCAAACCTGACCACATTATATAAAATATAAAACAACTTTTGCTGAATTTTTACTGCCGACATTTGACATAAGCCATACATTACTATGAGGGCTTAGGAAATTCGCTTCCACATTAGCTAGGACCAATTATGTATCTCACTTTAAAAACTTGTTGGGCAGATTTTGATTTCTAGCAAACTTTTTTGTAGTGAATTTTATCTCGATATTAACACCTTTTATGCTTTTATAAGCGTTTAGGTAGTTTTTAGGAATAGTTCTTATATGAGAGCTAGTGCCAATAATGGAACGATCACCGTGGTTTACTTATTTATGTAGTTATGTATTTATAAGTCACGCATAAATCTTGTTGTATAATTTTGTGAGGACGTTTGTTTGGGGAGTAGGTCAAATCAAGGCCCTAAATTTTAATAAAATTTAATCAAAACTGTGACATCTATTTTGATAACAAAATTTACGTGGAAAGATAGACACACATTATTTCTTTGACTCAAAAAGTAATTCTGCGCTTAAGGGGTATGTAACTATTTTTTTGTTTTGCAAGAAAATTAACTTAAAGTCGCCAATTTTTTACATATTTTGCGAACATTATGTAAATATGTTTTATAGGTTTTTTAACAAAAAGTATATTTTAGGAGCTTTAAGGTCAACTTTTTTTTGCAAATTCCAGATTGCCATAGGAATTATTTATAATTGATACCAGAATCTGCTTCCCACTCTTTTTGTTTTTTTTTTGCTGCTTGCTCTGAAAAAGTCTGCATAAGACTTATAAAAAAGTTTTATTATTTATCAACAACACAAAAAATACTTCATATTTTGTTGCAGGTTCTTTGCAAACAGTTTCTACATTTGCTGTGGTTCAATATTAAAAAACCTAAAGTTGTATGAATACGTATACGTTAACGTAAGGGTGTTTCTACCTTAAGTGATGATTTTTGTAAAGTTTTTGATTCCCATATATTTTTTTTTTTAATTTATTGCAACAAAAGTTATTTTTTGTTTTTATTAGTTGGCTTTCGCAAAAAAAAAACATTAAAATCCTTTTTTACCAAATAACTTTAAAAAAAACAAGTAGCAGCAGTTAAAATCCTACCACTCTATTGTGAATGATGTGAAATATGTAGTGCAACCCTAAATCATTCAACTCTGCAATGTTGTGTTTCTAAGCATATAAGGGACATTATAGAGCATGCGTTACAAATTTTACACATTAAGGAAAGAAAAATCCTTAAGGAATCCACATTTTACATTAAATTTTTTTTGTCGTTAGTTACTTGTTATAACGTTACATAAAAAAAGTAATTTTAAAATATAGTTTTATTTAAAGTTTTTCCTATAATCGACTACATAATTGTGTTAAATAGTATTTGAGAGTTATTTTTGCTAAAGTTTAATTCATTTATTTAATAAATTTCATGTTTTCATTTCAGTTTTAGTGGCCACACACTTAGAATTGTGCTTGTAGTATGTATCGATTTCTGTTCATCACTTTTTTTTGTTAAACGAAAATGAATAAGTTAATGGGCCAATGAACGAAAAAAAGTAACAAATGTATAATAAAACAGAAATTCTAAATTGGTCCGGAAAATAGTAAAATATAAAATTAAATTCTGGGCGGGGGTTTTTATTTTGGTATAAATTTGACTTGTAACTGCACCAACACAGAGATTAGAAAATCGATAAGAATCACACATAAATGAGTTACAAATTTGCTTAAATTTTAAAACAAAAGCGCTATTATTCGATTATCTTCCATTTGCCTTGCCTAACAAAAAAATAAAAATATAAGGACGTCAAACTCCAGCTGTCATACCATCGCCATCTTCACCGTTTCGAAAACATTGTATTTAGTCATTGCGAATTAGAAATTATTTAAAGGCCGTCATGGCATTTTTAAATAAAATAAAATCAGCACAGTTGCCACCAATTTCAAATATTCTTAATGTAGCCGTGCAAACTGCCCGTCAACATATGCCTGACAAGAAGGACTATGAACAGCCAGGTGGGGTCAGTACAATGGCACAACCACAGCGGCCAACACAGCCAAACGACTCACAGGCCATGTATCAGGGCGATGAGATTAATTACGGCACTGGTAACATTTAACATCTACAATAAGGTATTTTCATGCATACATTTAACAATTGTTTAATATTTTCAGCGGACAGACCGACCGAATTAAATCCTTTTAGAAATCCAAATGGTGGTTGGGCAGATGACGGTGAAGGTAATGATTATAAGGGTGAAGGTTATCAGACGACCTCTTTTGTGGCCAACGAATATGATGGTATTCGGTAAGTTCAAAAGTGCAGTGTCTTAGTTTCAATTTACAAAGCAGAAATTGAAAGGCAGATAAACCAAGAGGTAGTTTGGGCAAGACTAAAAGAGAATTGAAAAAATGTCTGCCTTTGAATTTCTGCCTTGGTAATAGGGCATTGTCTTTGCTGATGTCTACACACTTGGAATATTTATCCTAAGATCCCAATTCCTTGAATCCTTAGGATTTTGTATTTTATATATTTTTTATAATCCCTCAAATCACGATTTGGTATAATTTATTTTATACTTTAAAAAGCAAATTTTTGTCCCAGTCTTTAAGTGTCTTGTATCTTAGCAAGTAATATTTAATATACATATTTATGTACATATATTTAGTTAATAAGAACTAATTGTACCCTTTAAAATGGGTGGCAAGATTATAGTTATATGTTCATACATACAACTATGTAACTCTTATTTAACATAGAAAAAAATATTATTATTAAATAACTGTTAGAGCACACTTGTCGGTCATAGTTCAAAAAATTTTATTGTTAAAAATCATTAGAATATTGCCGCAAGTAGTTTTGCAAAATAAAATAAAATAAAGAAAGTTAAGCAATAAAAATAACTTCAGTCGACATGTTTGTCAGGCTGATAAAACGTGTTTCAGCAGATTTATGTTTCTAACTAAAACATATAATTTGTAGATACATACATACAAACACACACAAGTTGTCTCACTGCAGGGACCTTACGTGACGTTAAATTCAACTTTTAAACCTTAACCCGATTCTTATATTTGTACGCAGTTGTTGTTAAAATTGGTTAAAATTTTTGTTTTTTTTTTAAACTTCTAACTATGGATCATATTAGAACTACTTAAAAATAAATACACTTTACAACAAACTACTAAATTGTACATATAAATCAGTTTATGATTAAACGTTATTAGTCTGTTGATAAATCTAATAAAAATAAAAATAAAAAAAATTTCACTTCCAGACAGGGCAGCGTTGCATCGGAGGCCAGTTCATTTGCGTGTGAAGGTGAAGGTGGTGGTGGTCAGAAAATCGATGAGATGCAGGCAGCTTGGAATGTAACAAATGCCATACAGGGTATGTTTATTGTCTCGCTACCGTTTGCGGTGCTGCATGGAGGTTATTGGGCCATAGTTGCAATGGTTGGCATCGCCTACATTTGCTGTTATACGGGAAAAGTGTTGGTGCAATGTCTTTATGAACCAGATCCAGCAACAGGTCAATTGGTGCGTGTTCGCGACAGTTATGTCTCAATAGCAAAGGTATGCTTTGGTGCCAAGTTGGGAGCACGAGCTGTAAGTATTGCCCAGTTAATAGAGTTACTAATGACGTGCATATTGTATGTGGTCGTATGCGGCGATTTAATGGCCGGCACTTATCCGCAAGGCTCATTAGATTCACGCTCCTGGATGATGTTGATTGGTATATTTTTGCTTCCAATGGGTTTTTTGAAATCCCTAAAAATGGTTTCGACTCTCTCCTTCTGGTGCACCATGTCGCACATTGTCATCAATGTGGTGATTTTGGGTTATTGTATTTTACAAATTGGCGACTGGGGCTGGTCGAAGGTGCGCTGGAGCATTGATTTTGAAAACTTTCCCATTTCTTTGGGTGTAATTGTATTCTCCTATACATCCCAGATATTTTTGCCCACATTAGAGGGTAACATGATTGATCAATCCAAGTTCAATTGGATGTTGGATTGGTCGCATATAGCAGCGGCTGCCTTTAAGGCCGGTTTTGGTTACATTTGCTTTTTGACCTTTCAAAATGACACGCAACAAGTCATAACGAATAATTTACATTCTCAAGGCTTTAAGGGCTTGGTCAATGTATTTCTAGTTATCAAAGCCATATTAAGTTACCCCTTGCCATACTATGCTGCCTGCGAGTTATTAGAACGTAACTTCTTTCGCGGTCCACCAAAGACAAAATTTCCAACCATCTGGCATTTGGATGGTGAGCTTAAAGTTTGGGGTCTAGGATTTCGAGTGGGCGTTATTGTTTCCACAATCATGATGGCCATATTCATACCACATTTCTCCATATTGATGGGATTTATAGGCAGCTTTACGGGCACAATGTTAAGTTTCATTTGGCCTTGCTACTTTCATTTAAAGATCAAAGGCCATCTTTTAGATCAGAAAGAAGTAGCAAAAGACTACTTCATCATTGGTTTGGGAGTGCTTTTTGGCGTTATAGGCATCTACGATTCGGGCAATGCATTAATAAATGCCTTCGAAATTGGTCTTCCATTTTAAACGAACGAATAAAAAGTGCAAACTTTTGCATTAAAAATAAATAAATAAATCAATTAGAAAAAAAATCTCGTTATAAATAATCATTAAATATTATTAATAATATTCATATACTACCTATACATAAACATGCAAACGCATACATATAATATAATATAACAAAAAAACTATGTCTTCCACTTAAGAAACAAATATGAAAATTGTCTTCCATTTAATTTAGTTTTAAAATATAGTTGAATAAATATCTTATTGTTAAAAAAAATAATAATATTAAAATAATAATAATAATAATAATGATAAAAATAAAAATATACAATAATTAAAAAAAACAAAGTCTTCCAAACAAATATTGTAATTGTATTTAATATATATGTATATATTTATACAAAACCTATTTAATTCTGTATATTAGTATGTAAGAAAAAAAATAAACAAAAATTTAATTTGAAGTTTTTTAAACAAAAATATTAATTGAAAAATATTTAAGTAACGAAATCATAAAACATATTTATTTAATAGTTAGAAATATTCCACAAACGATTATTTATTGCTAATTTTTAACAAAAAAAAAAAAATAAAATAAAATAATTAAATGAAATATAATAATTTACAAAATGTTTATGAAAATTGTGTCCGCTTTTTTTTAGAAAAAAAAAATTAGGTATTATTGATGTAGCGTGTGATTTGGCTCCCATTTATTAAATTATTAACAATTGCAACAAATTCCTATGTGTATATGCACATAAGTAATTGTTGCTTATAATTTACAAAAACACAAAGATTAATATAAAAGGGTTAAACATATATTTTACCATTGCATGTATGTACATATGTTTAAAGGAATGTTTTTATAGTTCAACTACACATCGTTCATTCAAAAATTCGCTTAAAATTTAGTACTAAATTTTTTAATACCTTTTTTTTCTTCAACAATTTTAAACTAAAAACTTATTCTTTTTCTTAAACTTTTAAACTTTTTTCTAATTCTTTTTATGCATATTAATTTTCTTTAGATATATTAGTTTTTTTAACACACGTTTTAAATAAAACTCTTCGTTTCTCTTCGTTTGTGTTACAAACTTTACAACATAAAAGAACAAAAACAATATAATAAATACTCAACCCGTAAAGTAGGCTACACATATAACAAACACACATATACGTGTTTGCAGACTAGTGCTGTCTACTCGTTGCTTTGAAAAAACTGTTTTCTTTTTTTGGTGCTTTGTGTGACCCGTGACATTGAGTCTTCAATTAAAAACTGAAACAGTTTTTTTGATAAATGATAATGAAGAAAATACAATTAAGGTCGAAAAATAATTAAACAGAGTTTTTATAAATTAAAATAGAAAAACAAGAAACATAAAATACAAGCATGAGCGCTATATTCGGCGCTGCCTAATTTTATTTACCCTTCATAACATGTAGATATGTAATTCAAAAAATAAAGTTATCTAATTTTTGTTTATATGTATCTCGTTAATTACTTTTTCAAAATTCCTAAAAGACATGGCTTTCACACAAATATAATTGATTTGTGTGTAAAAAAGGTGTATTTTTTGCTTTTACCTCGTTAGTTTTCGGATTTTGGTGATTTTTGTCACCTTTTTTATACCTTGTCACCTGTGCGGAAGGGTATAAGAAATAAACAAAATCTTAAAATAAACCAAATGCTTATGTAGTTATGCATACATATCAAGAAATTTAAAGAATACAATCAGTTCGTGAAGAATTTATCGTAAATTGTTTATTTTAGAAACAACTTTCATCTTTAGAGATTTTTTTTAATAAAATAATTTATTAAGAATATTTAAAAAAATCAAGAATAAGAATATTTCTACGAAAATGAAATTCTAAAAACTTGATTTCTTCTCCTTAGTCGCTTCAAGTTTAGTATTTTAAAAGTTTCATACATATTTCGATTTGCTTGTAATGAAAATTCCACACAAGAATATGTATGTATGTATGTACATATGCACACAAGTTGTTACACAAATAGCAAACAACAGTTGTTGTAATGTTAATGTTGACGATTGTCGTGGTGAAACTTGTAAGAGGTTGGCTAACAATATGTATGTATATTAGGGTGGGTCAATTTTTTCATCAAAAATCGTATAGCAAAAACATAATCTACGCGAAATTCTAGGAAAAGTTTCCCAAGAAACCATGGGGGGGTAATAAAATTTTATACCGCGAAAATAGACCTAAAAATTTTCTGCTCCGATTAATAAAATAAAATATTGTATTTTTCTTTCGAAGAAATTTTAAAATACGTCTACTTAGTTATTTTTGTTTCAATAATTAAGTATACGTATTTTAAAATTTTTAAAAAATATTTTTTCATTTCCTTGAATATTTTGTAGCAGTATATAAACAAAAACATTAATTTTGTTTAAATAAGGAAAGTCTGTAAAGACTTTCATCTTAAAAGAAAACTTAAAATTATTATTTTGGCTCGCAACACCTTTTTTTAATGAAAATTTTACACAAATCATGAAGTGAAGCAATGCTTACAACATATTTTCGAATTTGCGCGGGATCGAAAATTGTTTTAGACCTATGGTTTCTAGAGCAAAATTGCTAAGAATTCTTCGTAGAATCATTTCCCCCCTTACGATTTTTTTTTTTGGCCTCCATACAAGTTGACCACCCTAATGTATACATTGTACAAATTTTGTTAGATTTAATTCAACAGTTAAAAATCATTATGTAAAACCATGAAAATAGTCTGATTTTTTCCAGACTGTTTCTGATTTTAAATAATTTTTTTTTAATAACAAATTTTATTAAAAAAAATCTAAATTTTTTTTTGTGGGTCTTTGCACATTAAACATACATACATACATATTAAAAAAAAAAATTTTTTTAATTAACTTAGCTATTTGGATAATTTTTAATATATACATACATACATATATATAAATATCCGTCAAGAAATACCCAACATTTTAGGTAAAATAATTTAAATGATGTGTATAAATGAATCGATTCATAGTGTCATCATTAAGTCTTAGAAGAATATTTCTTGTTGTTACACGTAAGAAACAACAAAGTACAGTGCACGCTCGATATTCGCGACTAATTAAAAAC
>NDXZ01008814.1:0-17621 GCA_003055125.1 Paykullia maculata | reverse complement strand
TATTTTTCTCGCCGCCGTTTATACTCATCTTCATTCAAAAATTTTATATTTTGTGTTTACATATACAAATAAAGATACATATTTTAGGAAAAAAATTTATTTGGAATTTATACAATTTACACTTACGATGTCGCACGCTACAAACTTTAAACAAGTAAATAGAGCAAAGTGCTGATTATTTTCCAGCAAAATTTTTTTTTAAAACAGAACTTTTGCACTTGTTCGACTTTGCATTTGAATATTTCAAAATATGTTATGAATAAATGTTAGATTTGCTTAAATTTCATTTTTTAGCTATGGTTGACATTTCTGTGGAAATGCCCATATACGTTTCGCGCTGAACTCCTTTATAATTAGTGGCACTGAACTCCTATAAATTATTTAAAAATTATTTTGTACTTAAATTTTTTAAATCTAACACAACATATTATTCACATCCATCTTTAAACTCATTCAATTTATATTATTTGCAATCACTAACAAACAAATATTTTTAATTTCAAGCGCTTTTTCTGTATCTACTCTGTACATTTTTTCATCTTAATTTTATTGTTTTTCATTTAACTTTTTTGATTTGTTTAATTTGCACAAAATTGCTTTTATTTGTTGTGAAATCTTTTAAAACATAAAAACTATAATGAAATATTTTTACTCCCAAAGTGATTGTTTAATAAAAATCGAATTTAAAAAATCAAACAAATGTTAAAAAATAATTACAGATGCCCTTTGTGTGTTTGATGCTAAACGTAATCCTTTGCCCCTAGACAAAGAACATGCCAATGGAATCAAGTAAGTAATGCAGAGTTGATTCAGTAACACAAATGAAAAAATCGATATGAAAATATGTTTCGAAAACTTTAAAGATATGTTAAACAAACAAACTTTCTCCCCCCTTATTTTTAAACACTTTTAAAATTTTTTTTCTAAAATTAATAAAACAAATTTTGTATGAGAATTTCTTTAAATATTTTTAAAATTACCTAACAAAACGACTGTTTAAATATAACTTCTAAACTCATTTGCATTTGAAATTTTTATATTCAAAGTAAAATATGAGAAATGGGGACTTACAGATGTTTTTAAAGTTTTCATTGAAATTTTTATATAATCATTTGTCCACTGTTCAATAATTAAATTTATTTTCATAGAGTTGCTTTGATGCTGGTCGATTATCATGATATTTGCCATGGCGCCCATAGATCAGCCAGTGGCATAACATCGCTAACTTTTGATTTGTTGGAAAGGAGTGGATATCAAGTGATACCCGTGCCGTACAATGAATTTAATACCAGTGATAAATTGTTAAAGAGAGTGCAGTATTTGGAAAGTAAATTTAAAGCGCTCATTAGTACTCATACAAAATAAAAATGAAATCAAACAAATAAATAAATTATAGTTTAAAATTTAAATAAAAGTATAAAATTGGTAAACAAACAAAAAAATCAAATAAAACAAAAGCTTTTGTAAACAAAATAAATTTAAAAAAAGAAACATAATTTAACTAAAAATTTTAGTTTAAATTATTATTAATTTTATTTTTGTTATTTTAATTTTTTAAAGTATATACAATTTAGCATGTATTTGAATGCTAATTTTTGTAAAAAATTTAAATAAACAGCAAAAAAATTCATATTACTTTAATTTGATATAATTTTATTTTGAAAAATTTCTGAGTAATTTTTGTTAGATTTTTTATAGAATTTTACCCACACTATTTTTGCGAATACTTGGTTCTTGTTCAGGTGATTTATTATAATTACTCTTTTCGTTAGTTCTAATGTCTTCTAAACGCACCGTACGCTGCTTATTCAAACCTACTTTCCACCATTTACCAGTTTCAGTAAATTCAACCGAAACTGCTGCCAAATTATGGAAAGCATTCCTGGCCAACATATGGCGATTGCTCACCTCTAAACGTATTTTATGATCGTAAATCTTTTCCAAATCCTCTACTCTATTGTGATTAAAGGTCTCAGTTTCAGTTAAGCAAATACAATTCCAAGGCGCCCATTCCTCACTTTTTATCCAACGTGGTAGTCTTTAAATGTTTTAATTTTTTCCATTAAATTAAATTCGTTTGAAGTTTAATAATATAAAATCTTTACCTTAGCATATTTAAATTTTCACATTTGCTTAAAATCGAATGTCCATGCCATATTTGTTCAATTATATGACGCACATCGTCTACTTGCATAATAAAAGCAAACGAGCTCGAACATTTCTTTTTACGTTCTTCACGTTGTATGCTACGTAGAATTGCGCTATAAACGAGATGATCGGTTGAAGTGTTCTAAAAAAAAACCATAATTATTTTGAATTCTAAATCTATTTTCAATTGCAGATTTGTTAACCTTCAGATAGAAACATTTCTTACAAGTTTCCACTTGGTGTTGCCTTGTGCGAATTGCAAAATGCGAATAAGGTTTTACTTGGTTACAAACGATACACATACGGTTTCCTTTTTCTGAAAATACATAATTATATTTGATTAAAAAAAGATTGTTTGTTAAAACAATTAAATTTTTGAATAAATTTCGCTTGATTTTTTATACTTGAAAATATAAATGAAAATTAATTAATATCTTGTATGAAAATATCAGGCATTTTCAATCGTCTATAACTTTGTAAATAAGCATTAAAAATATAAAAAAGGCTTTAACTAAGATAAATAAAAGTAAAATTGGAAAAATATGCTACATTTGTGCTCATTTTTATTTTTTTTATCATAAATCGCAATCTTTAATCGTATATAACTCATATTTTTGACCAAAAATCCAATTTTCGTATAAAATCATAAAAAATTTGTAATTGTCTGTCAATTGCCTTGAAAGTAAAATTAACTGTTTTATCTGCATCGCCTTTAGCTTTGTAATAATACGTTTAAATAAAAAGAAATACACAAAATTTTTGACAACTAATATCTCAAAGAACAACTTGAACTTTAATAAGTAAGAGCGCTATATCTGGCTGTGCCAAATCTTATATATCCTTCAGTACGTGTTTTTATGTATGTATGTATGTGTGTATATGTATACTTATATGTACATACGTATGTGTTTACACGTCCGAAAGGTATTTAAAGTCTTAGAAAACTTGATTTTTTATGATATTAATTTAAGTCCATATAGGTTTTTCGCCCATATCTTTGTTGATTCTGGCCCAATTAGTAAATTTTTTGAAATTTCCCAAAAAGGCATGTCTTACACATAAATATAATAATTTTTATGTAAAAAAAAATTTTTTTTTTGCTTTACATATCTCGAATTTTTATTTTTGCTTATATATCGTAAATTGTCGGATTTTAATGATTTTCAATAGCAAGAACCTCGAGGAAATTTCTGATTGTTTGATACCAAAAACGGGTCCGTACGACATTGGGGGGCTGAGAAAAGTTGATTTTAACAGACGGACATGGCAAAATCGACTTCCCTATCTATCAGAATATATATACTTTATGGGGTTGCAAATGAATATTGTAGATATTACAAACGGAATGACAAACTTATATATACCCTTGTCACCTCTGGTGAAGGGTATAAAAAAAATCTTTTTACTTTATTAGGACTTACTATGTATCTTGTTCTCTCTGTCGTATTTTATCAGCTCCAGAAATAAGATATTTTGACGTTTGCGCAAAACTTCGACATCACAATGTTTGGTATAGACCAACAAATTCCGTTCGCGATCAAACAAATCGAACAGCTTTAGTAATTTAAACAAATTAAAAAATTATATTTTATTAAAAGTTTTTCTTTTTTTTAAATTATTTCATCGACATCATACTTCGCCAAAATCTGGAAAATCTTGTTCATTTATCAAAACCTCTCTAACTTTGTTAGTTAAGTCCATACGTTTGTCCTTGGGCAGGTCTTTTTGTAAATCTTTATAAATTTCTGTTAAAAATCTTACTCTCTGCGTACGCAATAGATCCAAATGAACAACAGTATCTACAGGTTGGAATACTTGTAAAAAATCCTTTGAAAAAAAACTAAAGTTACAACATTCAAATTTACCTCCATAACCAACCCACTTAATAGGTTCACCCAATTTCTTTAGCAATTGTTCCTGACGAAAATCTTGCAATGCCTCATACACCACTTGTCTTTGGCGATCAATGCCACTTAGCAAGGTGATTTCTTTATCCAATAGTATATTTATCTCGGCTATACGAGCTGCTCCCTCATACAAACTGGATATACGTTTCATTTCAGCCATTTTCCATTTATGAACCTCTCCATACAACAAATCGAAATCGTCTTTGGTTCGAGGGAATTGTTTTGCTCGTTGTTCACGTTTTATACGCCGTTGCTGGTTTTCCCGAAAAGCCTCCTCTTCGGCCAGACGGTTTGCTACCAAACGTCTATATACATATATATGTATGTATAATATTCAATACACAAAATTAAGAAAAACAAGTTTTATTGTCAATGAACAAATCCAAAAATTAAAAACGTTTTAGTCTAAAATACATATTTTATATTATTATTGACGATTTGGGTCTATCACTTTGTAAATAAGTTTTAAAATTACAAATTAAAAACTTTAAATTTATCTGTAATCAGTTATATTTCAGACTATTATTCATAATTTTATTAGTGAAATTTATAGAAAATCTTCCCCCTGTTCCATAAGGCTAACTCGAGTATATTTTTGTATTCAAAAAGGAATTTACATGTTTTGCACGTTTTCGTAACATATGTATGTATGACTCACAAATTTAAAAAAGTTCCCTAAAAGATGAAATAGTACTTTTTCGTTACCCTATATGATTTAGTATCAACAGGCCCTAATTACAAATTTTTAGATTCAGAAACTCAAAAAACTAAAAAAGTACCCTGAAAGTAGAGAAAGTACTTTTTCGTCCGCTATATCATTTTCTATTTTATTTTAATTGTTTTATATCATATTATTTTTTACGTATGAAGGAATCTGTGTTTTCAATTATATAAAAATTGGTCAAGTAATTTACTATTAAACGCATTTTCCCGTTTTTCCCCTTGTTTGGTATTTTTTGAATACCCATTCAAGTGCAAAAATTATTTTCTCAAATAGATGTCTGTATATAAGTAGAAATTGGGGTAAACCTTTACATGAATTTCATCAATGTTTACAAAAATATTTTTTATTTTTAAAGTACCAAAAAAGTATAATTTTTATCCCTATAAGTTTGAATTTCCAAAAAGTATCAAAAACGTATTCATATTTTTTTGCAGGAGTGACGATCCCAATTAAAATTATATATCCAACTTTATTTGCTTAGAAGTTGCAATGTTGGGGCCCATTGCCAAAATATAATTTTTACCCGTTTTTACCCTCTAATCACTCGAAAATCAAAAAAGTACCAAACACCTGTCCGCTTATTTTTTGAGTTAAATGTAATGCTTTTTAAATTTTGTTTGTATCTTGTTTAGTTTAGCAAATATAAGGTTATCGGTTTTTTCCCTTTTTACCCCCTAAATATTTAGTATTCCAAAAATCCTTTCTTAGTGGGTCTACACATTTGGTGGTGAGTCCGCGCCCCAATTTTATGTCTCTAACTTTATGTGTTTGGGCTGTACAATAATAAATCAGTCAGTGAGTCAATCATTAACATTGCTTTTACCAAACACCTGTCCGCTTATTTTTTGAGTTAAATGTAATACTTTTGAAATTTTGTTTGTATCTTGTTTAGTTTAGCAAATATAAGGTTATCGATTTTTTCCCTTTTTACCCCCTTAATATTTAGTATTCCAAAAATCCTTTGTTAGTGGGTCTACACATTTGGTGGTGAGTCCGCAGCCCCAATTTTATGTCTCTACTTTTATGTGTTTGGGCTGTACGATAATAAATCAGTCAGTTAGTCAATCATTAACATTGCTCTTTTGCACATTTGGATGAAAGTGGGCGTGGCATCAAAAATTTCTCAAAAAATTTAAGCCTATTGCTCCTTTGAGACTATCAGTAACATGCTGTAAAAATGTCTAAGAAGATATAGGGAGGGCGAACTTTTACCTATCTTACGCCTTCTAGCAATATGAAATATACTTTATGACCTATTTTCATACCTAACAAATACACATACAAAATTTTATAAAAATCGGTCAAGCCGTTTCAGAGGAGTTCAATTACAAACACCGTCACCCGAGAATTTTTTTCTATATAGATGCCATCTGAGGTGAAGAGTATAAAAACAATTAAAAAGGCACTAGTTTCAAACATAAAACTTGAAAACGAACACACATGTTTTAAGGAGTAACAAGTAAATATTGTCACTCGTGGTAAATATACCTGTATTCCACAGCACATTCTTTCATCCATTTCATCCACTTCCAACGCCGAAAATTACGCTGTATCAAACGTATTTTAGCCAACCTGTTTATACGTCTTTCTTGCTGGGCATAAGTGGTATATTTTCCGGCCGTTATAAAATAATCGGTGGCTTCAGACCAATAGCGCACATTGTTACCATCTAACCAACATTGCGATATTTGATCGTGCATCGTATCCTACGAGTACAATGTTAATTTTTATTTATTTTTTTATTGGGGATTTCTCTGGCTCAAACATTTACTGTTGCTTTACTTACAATTAACTTCGGCTTTAGTTCCCGTGTCTGTGTATCTCTTGAGGCATAAGTTTGAAATTTGCATTTATTAAAAAATGGTCCTGTCTGTGTGAAAGCATCCAAATATTCAATACCCGTCGTTTTATTAATGTAACCACATAGAAATGGCTTGACAATAGAACGATTTTGAATTTCAACAACAATATTTTTAGCTTTTCCATTACGAGAGTCTTCGGGAGGTATATAAACCTTTATAAAATCTGGTAAACTATATTTGCTATAAAAGAGAATTTTACAAAAGTTCAAGCTTTGAAAAACACAAAAAACTGGGAAATGTGTTCCACACCTGTAATAAACATTCAAATCCAATTTAATTTTTATTTCTAAATTCTCTTCACTGTCTTGATTGTTCTGGTTCTTAGTTTTAAGTTGAATCAATTTCTCATTCAACTCTAAATGATATTCATGTATGCCGAATTCATCGCTATCAGTTTCTCGTATTAAACATGAATCTGATAGTATAAGGTTGTCTCGCTTGAGATCCAGGAATTCTGGTTCTATTTCAAAACGTCTAGCAATATCGGTTTTAACTTCAGCCAATGTCATGCAATTTGGATAAATTTGTGCTATAGTTTGATTGCCGTTGAGGCGAAATTTCACAGTCACATTTTCAATATCGACAATTTCTTCGTCTTCTTCTTGAGCTTCTGGTTGCGATTCATCTCCAGTCGAATATAGTAAAGCTTCATTGTGTTGTCTCGCACTTTTCGGTAGAGGGTCACAATCCCCTAAAGTTCTGGGTGTTGGTACTAAAATTACTTCACTATACGTTGGTAATTTAAACTCACAACTCATTTTATGTATATTATGTATACATGCGCTTTATTAAAATATATAAACTGATTTATTTTTTTATTTATGTATTAAGGTTGCCACTTTTGAAGCTTAAAAAAGAAAAAAACTTTAATTCCTATAGAGGGAAATTAAATCAATAAAACTTAATTTAAATAACAATAGTTTCCTTGGCTTCATATTTTCTTGTATCCCTTGGTTAACTATTGTGTAAATATGTTTATGTGTATATGTAAATAGATGTGTATTATTTTAAGCGGACAAATATATGTCAAACAAGTAAGAGCGCTGTATTTAGCTGTGCCAAATTTTATATACCCTTCACTGCGTGTATTTACGCAAAAAAAAAATAACATTTTTCCTATATCACGAAAAAAAAATTTTTTTTTTAAATTTCTTACCAGGCATGTCACACACAAATATAATTCATTTTTGTGTAAAAAAAAAATTTTTTTTTGCTTATATCACGAAATTTTTTGTGCCTATGTCTCGAAATTTGTTTTTTGCTTATATCTCAAAAAATTTTTTTATTGAAACTTCTCAAAAAACATGTCCTACACACAAATATAATGTGTTAAAAAAAAAAAAATTACAAAAAATTTTTTTTGCTGGACAGACGGACATGGCTAAATCAACTTCCCTATCTATAAGGATTCAGAATATATATACATTATGGGGTCGCAAATGAATATTGTAGAAATTACAAACGGAATGACAAAATTATATACTTATCACCTTAGGTGAAGGGTATACAAATAATTTTTTTTTTTTGTAAAATTTCATATCTTTTAAACTTTAAGAGATAATCAATAAATAAAGCAAAATGTTTTGTAGATAACAACCAGCTTTCTATTTGAAACTAAAATAAGAAATATGTATTGGTTTAAGTTTTTAACACACATTTTTGATAAACTTAGATACACCTCTTTTATAGCCGAGTGAATCTCTATTTAGATCAGATTTTCCGTTTAGAAACTGTAGTTTTAAATCCAATTTTTTTTAAATCCGCAAATGTGAAGAATAAAAATATTTTCTAAAAATGTATAACTATCATTTATTATTCTTTTTTTCGTATGTGTTTTGTTATGGGGTTTTAAGTTTATAAAAAAATGAAAATGCAACGAAGAAAATTTTGAAATGTTGATTATCTAAAATTAGGGAAAGTGGTAGAAAAAGTGACTTTAAATTTGGAACACCAACAATTTTCCGAGAACCACAGAATCATCTCGATAACTGTTACTTTTGTTGTGTGAACCGTTTAACGTTAACGCTAAACATCGAGCTAAATGACAGCTTTCAGCGTAACATTTGACTTTACAGTTCCAAGTCTCTGAAAAGGGTATATAACTCGTTTTGTAAAAGCTTTTTACCTTATTTAATATATGTACCTTCAAAGCTTAGTTATTTAACTGCCAATGTCGAATAAACTTCAGATATTGATCTTATCACCGTAAAATAAGCTCTTTTTCGCCCAATAAACACTGTTTAAATACCGTTACTATTTTATTTGCCATAAACTACTAGATTTTTTAAAAAATATGTATGATATGTACATACATACATATCAAAACATTTTTTAAAAATGGGTTCTATTACAAAATCTATATCTATATGTATAAAATTCTCGTGTCAGGGTGTTTGTGTTTGAGCTCCTCCAAAACGGCTTTACCGATTTTTATGAAATTTTGAATGAGTATTTGTTAGGTATGAGAATAGGATCTAGGGTATATTAAATTTTGCTAAAGGGTGTAAAATAGAGCAAAAAGGGTATAATCTCCCCCTCTCTCGCCGATAGACCGATTTCTTTGAAATTTTTACAGCATGTTAGGCATAGTCTCAAAGGAACAATAGGCTAAAATTTTTGGGAAATTTTGGATGCCACGCCCACTTTTCACCTATATATGTAAAAGAGGACCGAATATAATAAAATTTATTATGAGTATTTGTTAGGTATGATAATAGGTCATAGGGTATATTTCATATCGTTAGAAGCGCCAGGTAACAACTTACCAGCTGACTAGCTTATTTGTGTTGGCTAAAGACGGACTGACAAAAAATATCGTACACTTAATTGCTCTTCGTAATGAATATTGATTATCTTTGTGTGATTTTTATGCTTCAGGATAAACAAGACAAGACTTTTTTTATGTTTAACTTTTGAATATGTAACGAACAGAAATAAATGGCTATTGGCTTTCTTTTCATCGCCGATCGTGGTTTATAGCATTTCATTTCTGATATAGATCCCATCCCACACATTTAAAATACACAAAACCAAAAACCAAAATATTCACTAGAAATAAATTATAAGGCAAAACAACGTTTGCCGGGACAGCTAGTATGTATATAAAAATGAAATGGTCCATGTATGTAACCGCATCACTTGAGAACAGCTTAATCGATTGCCTGAAATTTTTTTTGTTTGGTTCGTAATTTTTAGGAGACGGTTTGTATAAAAAAAAGGGACGTGGCACCTCCCACACATTTTAAATACATTTTCTGATATGTAAATTGAACTATTGAATATTTCATCTCAATCGTCAATATATAGGATTATATCTTATACCATTTCCCTTATTCGAGCCAAAAATTGTTAGGATCGGATCAGGGGGTGTGGTACCGCCCATACAACTCAAATACATTTTATGGCATATCTTTAGAACTGTTACATCAAGAGCCTCAAAATTTTGTACGATTAACTCTCTTTGATATCTGTAGGCTTATTTAAGCAAAAACCGAAAAAAACCATTTAAGGGGGCGTGGCACCTACTCTACAACTCAAATAAATTACAAAGTATTAAAAATATTGAGATCTGCTATATCTTTTTTATCAAACCTTTGTACCATTAACTATAACAAAACTTTCCTTATTCAAGCAAAGATTGCCTTGAGCCCATAAAAAAAATACATAAATAGAGATATTTGAGAGTCTTGGAATTCATATTTGAACAAATTCGTTAAAAATATTTCTTTATTTAAAAAATTATATAAAAAATGCATTTCTAATTTTTTCATTAGTAAATAACTTTCGTACGAAGCCGGGGCGCTCTGCTAGTTTTGAATAAAATCTAAAGTTGAAACCAATTTCAATGAAAAAAGATTTAATTTATTTAAAATATATTTTGCTATGTGCTTCTGGGCCAAAAAAATTTCTTCGTTGCATTTTTATTTTTTATGAACTTTTAAAAAACAAAAATTTCAAAATTTTGTATAAAAAGTGTTTGTTTTTTTGTCACAAGTTTCCCGATATCTCTAAAACTAATGAGCAAATTTAAAATGCTGAATTTTGTATTTTTGTTTTAGTTAAATATCTCAAAAGCTATAATTTTTCCGGCAACAAAATAAAACTTTTTTTTTTGTAAAGTAGTGTTATTGATGTCTAATTGATTTTAGATTACATCATATATGTTCCATTTTTGAAAAGTAGCTTGACGCTCATAAAAAACTGTTAAAAGGTATTGGAATCCTTCGACCTACCTACATACCTTCCATTGATAAAATTAACCACAAATAAATCTCATGAAAAATCAAATTTCTATGTCAAATTTTATGGTGATTGGTCCATAATTAAGCCCACTTCCGGAAATTACCTGAACCCCTTAAGAATATCATTGAAATTAATTTTAAAACTCTTGCTGACTTATATTTTAAGCTGGAATTGCAATTCAAATTAAGCATAAATAATTTAACACTTTGTAAACTGGGGTGTATGTCATACAAATGTAATGTGTTATAATATTAACAGAGCGCATATAAACATATCAATTAACTTATTTTAAGAATTAAAAATGTCAACATTTATAAAGAAATCATTAATCATCAATTTATTCACAAAAGTATGTATATATGTGTTTTCGTTTGTGATAATTCGCAAAAATTAGGTTAAAGTTTTAATCAAAATCGATAATTGATCATGATTAATGCGAATATTATAGTAAACAAAGCTGGTTCTGTGTTAAATATGTATAAATTTTTTGTTAACTCATAAACATTAAAAAAATTGTTTGATTCCTTTGAACTTTTTATTACTCTTTTATATTCATTAACATTCATTCGCATTTATAAATTTTGATTTTAAAGCCAGATAAATACATATGTATCTAAATATAGATGTTATTTTTTTAAAAGTTTATATTCAAATCTTTTAAGTGGAAATCAAAGATTTGAATTTGTTTTTTTTTTTGTTAAAAACAAACTTTATTTTAACACATGAAATTATAGTTCTTTTGAACCATAATTTATTTTCATTATTCAGTCAATTTGCGGTTTCTGTTATTAAAAAGTAGTTCATTTATCGTGTCGGTCGTGTTTAAAAATTATTTAAAAACATTTTCATCCTCTAATAAGAATTAAAGCGCTAATTAGAAAGAGCAACTGCATTAAATGGAGCTTTATTCTTACCCGAAAATTTTCTATAAAATCTAAAACAAAATCTTTGTTAGATGTGACTGTTAGAACTATTTTAGCTATTCTTTTGCATATAACAGCAATCTATTCGCATCGAATAGGCCGAACCTGTTAGAGATTACGGCTAAACTAATCTCATTATTTACTCTCGTCGAAACTAATAAAAGTATATTTTGCCATACATATCTTAATATGAAATTAACTTTCTTTTAATTTTTAATACACATTTATTTTAGATTTCAAAACAGATAATTTAATAAATAATGTTTTTATCAAAATAAAATGATGACTTCAAATTTTGCGGTGTTAAATTATATTTTGGTCCAGCATGTGCTATTTGCAGTTTAAATGGTCGCCCATTAAAATAATACTTGTCACGATCCACATAAAAAACTTTACTCTCGGCTACAGCAGGCTTGCGAGTTGGAACCTCTGTTGTGGGTATTTGAAAATTCTGTTGCACCACCGTCGATGGTTTATAGTAGGACACTTGTAACGGTTGCTGATAATGATTGTAAGGATTCGAAATTTTATAACCGGAATAATTATTTTTCTCTGTAGTCACAGTAGCTTCTGGTCCCACTAACAGCGGCTTAATTTTTGTTGGTTGATAGTCGTAGCCAATGCCAGGAATAAAACGATATGGCAGTGGCGGTATAGGTATGTAAAAGATTCGTGAATCCTTTTTAGTCTTCTTAGTTTTGGGACGACTTGAATATTTGCGTAAATTTAATGGCTTAGAGGAAACAATTAGTTCTTTGTAAATATTTTCTACACTGGGACTTTGAAATATAACTTTTGATCCTAGATAAGAGGTAGATGTTGATTGCAGAGATGTTGAAGTTTTATCTGTTATTTTATTCGTATCGATAATGTAGGCTGTGACTAGAAAGGCAGGTGTGGCAAGAATTGTTAAGAGCGTCATTATAAGGAAATTAATAGACTTTCGTGGGCACAACATGCTGAAATATAAAAAGGAAATTTGTTTGAATGTATATATCTATGTATGTAGGTATGTAAATGTAGATAAAGCAAATATTTATTGTAGTTTTTTTAAAGATAAAAAACGTATTGAACATTTATAGTAAATCAAATACTTATGAAAATTTTACTATATATGTATATATAAGGGATAGGCAAATGCAAAAAAATCGATATTTTTTTCAATATCGTTATATATCTATTTGAAAATATCGATATTTCGATATTTTTCTTAAATTCATCAAATACAGGAAAAACGAACTTTATATAACAAAAAGTAATTTTTTATTGATGTTATGTTAACGGTTAACATAGAATCAAAAATTAATAAAGAAAACTATATTGTGGTTAAACTACTAAGTAAGGCGCTGCAAAAATATAATTGAACCAGTAATTATCAGATATTGATATAAGGATTACCCTCTGTTTGATGTGGTCACCTGTTAAACAGCTTCTACTATAGGAAACTGTCAGATTTACCGCTGAAGCAACTCTTTTCGAAGACACCAGGAAGCCTAATAAACTAAATATATAAGGGCGACTTCAAAAAGAACAGGCGTGAAATGCTGGACACAAACAACTTCACATCGTTGTTAAGAACAAAACAATATAATCGAAACATTTTTACACTTGGGAGTTATGGGTGTGAATAAAATCTTGTTGTTATAGGCTTGCAAATATCTTTAATGGGATCAAATTGAACGCGCCGTAACTGTCAATACAAACATTATAACAGTCTCTTCGATAAAGACTGCGACAAGAAGATTTTTTACAAATTAATAACAAAAAATTTAAAACCGTAGTTAAAAAATATCGAAATTAAGTTGCAAGAAAAAATATTGATATATCGATGTATTGCAAAGTAAAATATCGACGAAATATATCAATTGATATTTAAAAAATACCGATATTTTCTGTCCAATAAATATATATAATTTAAAAAAAAATTGATGTTAAAGCGATGAAGAAATCATTATTTTAATTCTTGCCAACGTATTGTTCTGATGAAATTGAAATTTTAAATCAAAAAAGTTTGTTCAAGTGCAAATTATTTAAAGGCCTAACACATCTTTATTATGTTTGATACCAATATTTTTCTTTACTAGTCAAGTAGAAAAATTAACGTTAAAAATCGCACGCGCATAAATATTTATTGTTTATTTGTTTATTTATTTATTATTATTTTTTGCTTGTTTGTTTTTTTTTTTTGTTATTCTCTTTATTTTATATCATCTTAAATATCGCAGTCAATGCCCGCTTTAAGGCGACTTAAAGTAATATCAGCTCCACTAAATTTTTTTTGGATAATAAATCATTAACAATCATATCGTATTTTAAAATATACAAACATATGTATGTATATGGCCAATTCACAACCTCTATTATATCGTAGTAAGTTGTAGAAAATAAAATGTTTTTCAAACAAACATTTTTAAGAACAAAGAAAAATCCCTTTAAAGTTTTTAAAATACATGTATGTACTTACATCGATACAACGATACAACATAGGTAGTGAATTGGTTAATAGTATGTACATACATACATATATATTGTTAAACATTAAATGTTGTTGTTTTTGCCGACTAAAGATAATATGTGATTAAATACGCATAATAAAGCCCTCCCAGCAAAAAATGTTTGGATTTTAGATAATATCAGCACATTTGTATGCACCTTATTAAAAGGCTTTTAACCTAAGGCTGTTTTAAAAATTACATTATTACAAGACTGTTAATTTAACAGTCATGTAATTACTTTAAGAGTAAATTTAATGGAAGGTAGAAAAAGCTTTAAGTAGACACTATTTTATTAAACAATGTTTTGTCACACAAAGCAAGTTGTTGTAACTACACGAAAATATATAATACGAAGAAGATTAACACGAATTGCAAAAAATTATTGTTCTTTATTGTACATTCGTAGCTTTTCATAGACTTTAAAAGATGTGCTCTTTGTATAAAAAGTGCAATTAAAGCAGAATTTTGCGATATTAAATTCATGCCTTACGCAAGTCAAAGTGTAAGCGCAACTTTTATGTTACTCCCTTATATAACAGCTTCGTTTGAAGCAACAATTTTTGCTGGGATCATATAATCGATTACAACAAGTTTAATTATTTTTTTCTAAAAAAAAATATTCAAAAATGTTTTATATATTTACATAAAGCATCATACATACAGTGTGGTCTTGGCACTTGTTTTGTTAATGTAAAAGTCATAAGAAGAGTCTCATAAAAGCTTCTGTTTTTATTTTCATGGATATTTGTTTGTCTTCAAAGGTGCTCAATTATTTGTCTTTCAGCTGTCACCCTTATTTAAAGCTTCTGTTTTTTTGTTATTGAGTTTTATATATTTTTAAACAAATAATGCGTCAACTTGTATGTGTAATTTTGCCTAAAGGTTATTTATTTTAATTTAATATAGTAACCTACAAATAAAATACTTGCTTAACTATATGAAGTGGCTATAACTTATGAACATTTTTAATTTACTTTATTGAATCGTTAGCATTTTTCTTTATTATTCCAATTACATGTTTCTTTAAAATTCTCTTAAAGGTTTTTAGGAAAAAATTGTGGCTCATTCAATATTAAATTTACGATGGAGGTTTAATGAGTAATTACATTATTACAAGACTGTTGAGTAAATTTTATTGAAGGTAGAAATAAAGCTTTTTCTAGTAGGCACTATTTTAATCAACAATGTTTTGTCACCACAACATTTTAATGTTTTTTTATACCCTTTATTCCTTTTGTAATTTCTACAATATTCATTTGCGACCCTACAAAGTATATACATACATATATTATAGATCCTTATAGATAGGGAAGTCGACATGTCCGTCTGTCTGTTGAAATCAACTTTTCTCAGCCCCGTTCAAACCCGTTACTAATCAAATTATAAAAAAGAGTCCTCCAGCTGCTTGCTATTGAAAACCAGTAAAATCGCTAATAACTGGCCGAGATATAAGCAAAAAAAGACGACTGCCAATTATTTGTTTTACACAAAATTTATGTGTGTAAGACATTCCTTTTGGGGAATTTCAAAAGAAAAAAAATTTTCGAGATATAAACAAAAAAAACATTTTTTTTAACACAAAAATTATTATATTTTATTATTATTATGGGCGAAAAACCTATAGGGACTAAAATTAATATCATAAAAAAATCAAATTTTCTAAGCCTTTAAACACTTTTCGGACATGTAAATACATACGTACATACATAAGTATACAAATACACACATACATACATAGTAAATAAATTCACACAGTAAAGGGTATATAAGATATGGCACAGCCGAATATAGCGCTTTTACTTGTTTTTAATACAGAAGATCCCAAATATGGCACTTTTACTTGTGTTTATATTTTTTTTGTCGCTTTGGTTTGCAATGACTAATAAGTTACCCAATGCTTTATAATTAAATGCGAGGCAAATTTGTTCACAATTAAGAAAAAAAAATTTACCGATTTCTGATACCTAGAAGAATAAAAAGAACATTTACTTACATTAGTACTTAACATTTTTTTATTGAACCATATTGTTGTGTTTTAAAAATGAAGAGTCATTTGACTCTAACTAATATATTGATCACTTTCGAAAATGACACACACACACACCACCGATATTGATGTATAACTTTAAACATTTCCTAAAAATATGGACCGCCTAAGACTTTAAATTAAATTCTATTGAACATTTTAGGAAGTAGAGATTGTAAGAAATTGTTATAAAATATGACTAATTTAACCAGTCATACATATGTATGTATGTGTTCTCAATTTGTAATGGTCCCCGGTTTACAAAAAGCCATTACAAACCATTATAAACCCTCATTCCAACCAACAAACCATCTCATAATTATAAATTCTAATTATTAATGCCATAAAATATTTTACAGATTGATATTTTCATATGTACATATGAACATACATACTTACATATGTACACACATCCATACATATGTATGTATGTATACAAAAAAAAGGAAACAATTATTAATAGTTTTCGTTAAATTTGGTAGTTGTTTTTATGTTTAGACGAAAATAATCATTAAAAAATCGTAAATTAAAATTTAATATTTTTTGTTTTGTTTCATTTAAATATTCATTTAAATTTCTTGAAATATGATATAAAAAATGCTGATTATTATTATTCTTTATTACAATGCCCACTTAGATATAGTTTCGTTTACAATTTATGGCAACAAAAAAAAAAGCAATTATTTTAAATACGACAATGGATTAACATGAAGTTTTATAGCAAAGAAAAAAGAAACGAAAGCACCACATTTAACAAAGCATAAAAAGCGTTTTGACGTAAAATGACAGGGGAAGGATTGTCTGGCAAAATTTAAGATTACTATATTGAAATTATTAAAAATCTTAGAAGAAATCTGTACATCTGTCAAAATTGTACACCAATAGAAACATATATGAGGGATTCACATGCCACTCATATCTCATGTGTCCTAAAAATTTAAAATGGTTTAAGTTACTTTTCATACTAAAACTGCCCTAAAATAATATGACTCTGACTGCTATGTTTATTGTGCTGTCGTAAACTATCCTTTGCCAAACAGAAAAACCAATAGCAAAGAACTTAAACTATTTTAACTTTTTCGGACATACATGTACATGTAAGGAAAAATGTTGAAAACAAGCACATGCACATGTTTGTATCCAGGACTGCTTTACATTCTCGTTCTTAAAAGTTTGTGACTTACTAAAATAAATATATTATTAATTTTATATTTTGAACTAGGGTTGGGCAAAAATATCGATATATTAATATATCGATATTTTTAAATATCAATCGATATATTTCGTCGATATT
>NDXZ01008808.1:803-21389 GCA_003055125.1 Paykullia maculata | reverse complement strand
GGTATTATACCTTTTTCTCTTCTAATAATTCCAAGAATTTCTCAGCAGTATTTTCTTCATTAAAACGCACATGTCCCACTTTTTCACCCTTGCTAAAGTCAATATAAGCAATTTCAAAATCTGCTGAGACTTTCTCAACAGCTTCACGTATAACTTCGCGGGTGACATCATCATTGGCACCTTCAAAGTACAAAACGGAACGTTTTGGTAAGACAAATGCGTTCTCTTCTTCCTTCTCCTTTTTTTCCTTTCTTTTGTTCGATTTCGATTTTTGTTCTTCTCGTTTCTCTTCCAAATACTTTTCTTGCCATTTGCACACTAATTTACTGTTTTTATATTCAGGCTTTATTTAAATAAGATTTAAAAAAACAAAAAGTTAAGGGAGCAATTCGAAATCAAAAACTGTTTAAAGATACTTATAAAGAAGAAAAAAATTACCTCAGCCTTTTCAATAAACTTCTCTGCTTGCTCCTTATTTTCGAATGTTACGAAAACACTGCCCTTAAATTTATAGGTCTTTGAGGGTTTATCCAAATATTTACGCATATTTACGTGAGACACCTTTTCGAAGTCGGCAAAATATTTTAACAATATATCGATGCTTGTGTCCAAGGGAAATCCTTTAACAAAAACAGTACGCGACATAATCTCCTTACGTCTTTCCTCATTGTGTTCGGGTATGGGTTTCTCGGGATGACGTCTTATTTTAAGCTTATCATCACTGATCTCGACCAAACCATTGTCTGACTTCATCAAAGCATCGACAATGACATTGGAATCTGTGCTAAGGGCTGCCAAACGTTTAAATGTCAATAGCACACTGATGGGCACCCAGCCATCTTCATCTTTGGAAATTTGTTCCAAAAGATATTTGTCCCGATTTAAATTGGCATCACCGAAATAATATTCCACTTGCTGTATGATTTTATGTTCAGTGTCTGAGCCGTTTTCCTCGGTAGGCAACTGTTTAACTACCGTCTCTTCTGCGACCTTTTTTTCTTCGACGGGAATTTCTTTAGCAACTTCTACCTGTTCGTCAACTTTCTCTACGACATCAGCCATTTTATTTGGAATTTATCTAAGTTAATATATACTTTTTTAAGTTTAAAAATATGCTTTTTGAAAAACACGTGTAATTACTACAGCAGCACGTTAAAAAAATAATGCCGCAACTTTGACAACAAGACGAAAATGTCAGATATAAACAGAGATGCCCAAGGTATAAAAAATTTACTTCTGAAAGATGCCACTACATAGAAAGTTGAAAGAAAGCTGCCATTTGTTTCAAATTGTGTTTTAATGTAAAAACACAATTACTTACGTCAACGGCAATTTTTGTCGCTTAACTGTTACGGCTGTATTTTAAAAGTTTTTAAACTGGTTAAGCAAAATTCCCTTATGTTGTATACCAAACATTTAAGACTTAAATTTTTTGAATTGAATTTATTTATATTTTTAATAATCCTCAAAGATATAATTTTAAATTAAATCACAATAATGCTTTAACCAAATAAACACGCTATATACATATGGTTCGACTTAATAACCCAAAGACCCCACCCGCTTGCCCTAGGCTAAAAAAATAAGGTTTACAGAGGCAACGAATTTTCGAAACAAAAAAAGCTTGATATACATATGTACATACATATATCAATAAATCCTATACCAATACCTACCTACGTTTAATTGATAATAATTAATAATTATCTCGGCAACAAATATTCGATAAATGGTTATATTTTTAAACAATAAAGTTTTCAATATCATAATTTTTTCGGTAAAATTTAAATAATAAATAAACTTTAAGAACAAAACTGAGCAACCAGTGAACTTCTTTTGTCAATGTCTACACAAAAAATGTTTGAGAAACATTCAAATACAATTAAAATATTAATTGTCAGGGCTGTTCTGTATTCCACGTGGAATCAAAGTATTCGTAATTTTCATAGTATTGTTATAAAAAATATCTATGATAATTCCGTAGTATTATCATGGTACAATAACATAACAATGTTAACACATACGTATGTACATATGTACTTTCCAATATCAAAAATTCATACATTTTCTCTTAATTTCAAATTGTCAAATTTTATATGTATATACATACATATGTATGTACATAAAAAATGTTCCTAAAACTTTCCCTTTAAAGTACAATCACCTTCACAGTTACATCATGGCCAGTTTCTGGGTTACTAGTTCATAAACAAACGAGTTAATTTAAATGATTCAGTTGATTGAACTGAGTGAAAAAGTTGAAATTTTTTACGCTCACTTATTTAGTTTTTATACTATGAAACAAAATAAGCCAAATAAACGCCGGTATCACTCATTCTGACACCATTTTATTTATTTAAAACAACGAAATACCGGCACTATAAATTGTATTTTTTTTTTGTAGAAATTAAAAATGCATACATATGTATACAGACAAACATGTTTATTTATTTAAAAGGGACATTTTTTGGGTCTAGGTTTTGTTGTGTTAATATACATATGTACATATTTATTTTTTTGTAACATTTAAACATGTTTTTTTTATCTCTTTTATCATAAATTTCACGAAATTCAATTCAAAAAAGAGTGATTGGTATACAGTTTAATAAATTAAAAATATTTTATTAAAAGAAGTCTTTGTGTTTCTAAATATACTATGATATTTACTAAGCCTATAGCTCGTCATGTTCGCTCGACTCCTCATCCTCAGGTGTAATATCATCTTTATCATCCTTGTCATCCTCATCTTCATCATCGTCATCGTTTTTCTTGTTTTCTTCCTCATCTTTTTTTCTTTGCTCCTCATCCTGAGCCTCTTTCATTTTCTTTTCACCGGCTTGCAAATTTTTAACTTCTGATGCAACTTTAGAGGCTTCCTCAATATCGTCAGTAATAAGAATGTTATCAAATATTGTTCCAGATTTAACTTGCCACAAATCAAAACCAATTGTACATATTTCCTTACGTAAATACAAGTTAGAATCAGGTGTGTAATCAGGATTATCTATTTCTGGATGTTTCCAAGCTCCCTTGTAGTTAGGGTTATCAAGTTGTTTTGGTTGCCATTCTCCTTTGAATTCTGGATTATCAACTACTGGTGGTTCCCATTCCCCGTCCATTTCATCATCCCAATCTTCTGGCTTTGTAGCATCTGGATCAGGTATATGTTGTGGTTTATCCCAATCTTCTGGTTTTTTGTCATCGGGATCAGCAATTGTTGGCTAAAAAAGTATAAATATATATTAAAAAAGAAGACTTATAGTGTTTTAAAATATGTGGTTAAACAAAAACATATTAAGATACACTACAAGTCATAAAATATAAGGAATATTTTTTAATTTAATTTCTATCTAAGCTTAAAAGTAACGAAAGTAAAAGTTTACTACATATTTAAAAAGCATATGAAGATCTTACAATTTAAGTGTTAATTATTTATGATTCATGTACAATTGCGCTTTGCATTGCTTTATACGTACACGTCAGTATATCGAGGACCAACCGCCAAAGAGATTAGTCAATGACTTGATTTTCGTTAGTTTATAACAGCATATGTGAAATGATTTTTTGTAGTCATACGTTTATGAATGCAGCATTTTTAACAGTAGCTTTAGTATAATCCCTTTTTATATATTTTATAACTAAGTATGATAATTCGTTTTAAAGTCGTGGTAAGAATTTACCTCAAAAAAATACTTTCGCGTCATTGTGCAATTTTTTACCGGCTATTAGGGTTTGATTACCTTTTTTGAGAATTTTGTGTTTTCCAGTTGCATTGTTTTACACGTACACACGTTGTATTTAATTATTTTTTCTTGTAGTTTTAATAGGCCATAAATGACTTAAGAACTACAAGTTGTGGTTTACTCATTTAACATTTTGAAGAGAATTTCTCAAAACATTTAATTAATATTTGTACGCGTAAGCGTAAATAGACCTTACTTTTTATTTATCGGTAATGTTCGTAGACGTAAAGTCACTGGTGGTTATGACACGCAAGCATAGTTACCCTAGGATTTGATGTCATTTTTTTTAGTGAAAATAACATGAACCTCTCTCTTAACTCCTACTAGGTTTTAATATAACGACTAAAACTTTTTACATTCAAAAGTATATTAACAAATATTAACAAACTCACCTTATCATCCCAATCTTCTGGTTTTTTGGCACTGGGATCTTTAATTTTCTTTGGAGCTAAAAATTCCCAATCATCTTCAAGATTTCCAGATTCTACTTTTTCATTATCAATTAAGACTTCATATGTATTGTCTGGTTTTACAATGAGAGTATAAAAATGAGAGTAGACATCATCTTTGCATCGTATATCCTTATTAATTAAAAGATTTTTGCCTTTGTAACTAAATATGACGTGAACTTTCTTGGTGTCTGATCCGCAAATATCTGGACCAAACATTATTTCATAGGGGGAATCGCCATGCATATCTTCTTGATCTAATGAACAATCAAAAAGCTTTACATAGCCACCACCACAATCAATATTTTGTTCATGTTTAACAGAGAATTGGATGACAAGAGGTTTCTTTTCATTTGAAAATGGAGAAAACTTCTTAGATGCCGCATAGAATCTTGCGTCCTGAGATGTTTGTATGCCTGTTTATAAAAAATAAAAATAATTTTTATGTAGTAGGTACAATTAAAAAAAAGGGGTTAAATACAAACCTTTATCAGCTTCCACGTCATTGTAAAATTTACCCGAACTACGAACAAATTTGCCAAACTCTTTTCCTGGGTGTTTACTATAAATCCAATTATCCTTCCAAGAATCTGTAATGAAAAATCTTCAATAAGAACAAGAAAACACAGGATATTACAAAAAAATTTACCATCTAAAAACTTTTCATCCAAATACACAGACGAATAACCATAATTAAATAACGCAAAGAGCGATATTATTAACACAGTATATTTAACCATTTCTGTTTTAAAAAGCGGCTAGCCTCTTTAACTTCTTCTGATCAAGTGAATTCTAAACTACTAAAGAATTTATTTAACACTGAATAAAAAAAACAAACGCCATATACAAGGTAAATGTAAAATAAATAAACTTGGGCCTGAGTACACGTATAGTTTAAAATGCCTTGCCTTGTTCAAAGAGATACACGCGCTATTTTTTCATTGGTTAAAATTTGGCCAATCAAATAATAGACGCGTCGCAATGTTTAAGAGTTTCCAACCCTTTACCAGAAAATAGTGCAGTGATGTAATTTGTTGTTATCTGTTACCTCAATTGACACATTCGTAGCGATTTTTTATCTTTGTAATTGTCAACAGATTTAATCTTAAACATTTCAAAAAACCATCGTATAATAGCAAGTTCAAATTGTTAATTTATTTATTTAATATCAGAAATCCTTCAAGATATAAAAATATCATCAAAATAAAAATTTGCCAAATACATAAAACACAAAGCTCAAATCACATATTTCTCAAAATATCTCAATATACCTAAGAAAAATAAATATAAAAATAAAATAAAAAAACTGTATAACCCAGACGTAGTCTGACGAACTAAAAATTTGTTCTGACATGAACATGATGTGGCAGAATAGATGTAAATAATTTGTTTATTTTTTTAATATTTTATTCGAACTTATTTATAAGGAATTTTTTAATTACTTTGGCTCAAGTTTATTATTAATTTTCTTTATTATGAAAAAAAATCTTTGTTTGTTATGTTAATTTAACTTGCACATTTTTTTAATGAGTAAACTTACAAAACAAAAGATATACTTATGAAATTTCTTTTTTTATATATTGCAGCTTTTTATAATCATTAATATGTTAAACAATAAATGACGAATCGTGTCAAGACATCGTTGGTCAAAAAATGCTCAGATATCAATATCCAAG
The DNA here is from genome assembly GCA_003055125.1 of Paykullia maculata. Classification (NCBI taxonomy): domain Eukaryota; kingdom Metazoa; phylum Arthropoda; class Insecta; order Diptera; family Rhinophoridae; genus Paykullia; species Paykullia maculata. The sequence goes on along the minus strand of NDXZ01008808.1, from coordinate 15,521 downwards.
ATGGACAAAACATGATCAGCAACGGTCCGGACCCGTTTTCATGTTCGTACATATGCATATATGTTTAATGACAGAACATGACGATGGCTAGTAAAATAAAACTAGCTTCTATATCATTTTTGGTATTTTAACTAGTTTGTTACAAGTGTCGTTTTTTACTTTTTGCTGAAAAATCGCCACTTTACCATATGACTTTCATAGAACATACAATTGTACGATTATTCGATTGTTTTTTTTGTTACCTTGTGACTACCCATGATTTTGAAGCTGCCATACTTTGTATGTTTATTAAAGAATGACACCACGGCGAATTCATTTAGCAGGTGGTGTTGCAGTAGCAGCTGATCTACTTTTTTGCAAAATTGAAGGGTAAATTGTCAAAAATTGTTTACGTTTATATGCATTAACCCGTGCTGTTTTTGACAATTATGACAACGAATAACAGCAAAGTTTTACTTATGTAATCTCACCACCACCTAAAGTAAATTCGCCTTGAATGACACTTTACCATGCTGTAGTTAATGACTTTTAATTAATTTTTTAATAATTCATAAACAAATGGACAAGGCATTTAAAGTTCCCTTACCCTCGCCAAATTTCAATAAAAATGCAAAAGATGACGCTAAGCCAAAACCACATTTTCTCACCCCTTCTGGTATGTCGTTGTTGCCTCGTGAGAAACAACCACCACCTATGTATGGCAAGCATGGAGCAACTGTGCCATCGAAATTTCTACAAGTTATTACGGAGCAGCAGACTGCAGCGACTCCATCGCCACCCTCCGAGAAACAATATTGTGAACCATGTGAATTGGAATTGCATTCGATGGAAGACTTGAAAAGACATCGGTCCCAACATGAGAAGTGCCCAGTAGAGGGTTGCCTCTATAAAGGTCATCTAACAGTAATGGATAAACATATAAATGCTCTACATGCCTCAGGTTTATTTGATAAATTTAAAAAACTTAGTACTCCTGAGGAAATAGCCGCTTGGCGTGATGAAAGACGTAAAAGATATCCCACGTTAGCAAATGTTTTGCTTAAACACAAGGCTCAGGAACAAAGGCAAAAAAGAGGAGAACGTTTAGATGCAAATAAAAATCGTTTCGGAAAAGTAAACGATAGAAAAAGGGCTCAGCCTAGTAGACAGGCAAATAAAAGTAACATAGAGGATAAAAAGCCCAGGGAAGATAATGCAAGAACAAAAAATAGTAAAAAAAATCGTTATAGAAATAAGCGTAATCAAAATGTTAAGAATCAAGACCAAAAACCACTAGTACAAAATAAATTTAAACAAGACAAAAAGATGCAGGTAGAAGAGGGCAAAAATATCCGCGAAGGCATTATAATGTTTGGAGGAACATCACAGCTTAAGAACTATAAACATTTTAATGATAAGAAAAAGGAAGTTTCTAGTAATGCCTTATTTGGTTTAGTGGGTATGTACGGTTCAGATGACGATGAATCAGAAGATATTGAAATTGAAAATGAAAGAATGGAAATAATTAACACAGCACATGTGATCCCAGAAAATGTTAATATAGGTGATAATAATACTTTTGATATAACAGGCGAAAAATACAATACTAAAAATACTGAGGAGACTGAGAACAATAGAATTACTGACAATAGTTTTTCAAGCACAATTAAAATAAAAGAGGAAGTTAAAAAGGAAATCGGTCGAACCATCACTGATTCCGATGAAACCTTAGTAAAACCATTAGTTTTGTCAAGTGACAATATTCTAATAAACAACCTCTTAACAGAAAACAATATTATAAATAAAAGGAACGAAAGTCTAGTTTTAAATCAGGACGAAAATTCATTAGACGAATCACCAGAAGAAGCTCCCATACAGCATAGTTTACCGGAGCATTTCGTAAATGTGGAGAGTAACAGAAACAATAGTTTCAATGAAGAACCACCAACAAAGTTAAGTAAACCTACAGAAAAACCAACAACATCTAAACCTAAACAAGTGCATAAAAGAAAATCTGGTTTGGATTACCGCAAAACTCGCCTGCGTAAAAAAAATACTATGCTCGAAAAATTACTAGAAAAGGACATAAGACATGAGAGAAATGTTTTATTGCAGTGCGTACGTTATGTATGCGAAAACAATTTCTTTGGTATTGGGCAAACAAACCAGGAAATTTCTAGTTGAAAGTAATTAAAATTGAAAAATTAATGCATTTTTTTTAAACAAAGTTTAGCAATTAAGTATTAGTCGTAAAATAGAAATAAAAAATATTTAATTAAAAATTAAAAAAAAAGTTTCAGATTTTTTTTTGCTTAAACTATAAAAATATATTCTTTTGGTGTTTCTTTTTTATTTAAAATTAATTTTTTACCCTCTAGTGAGCTTTTCTTTTGTTTTTTTAAATTCTTTAAAGCTACTCGTTACTTTTTATCTAGTTTAAATTTTTCAGAAAATAGGTACCTATTTAGGTACTGAAATTCATTACACAATTTCAAAACGTTCAATTTAAAAGCAAACAATTTCTATCACATGCCTAGTTTTTTTTCTAGAGTTGTTATAACATTCCGTTCAAATTCCAAAGCAAAGAATTTTTAGAATTTAGCACTAACGATAAATAGAATTTTTTAAATTTTTATTAGAGTAACTTATTCAATAAAACATCTGTTTTTTTGGGACCCTGTAAAATCAGTAAAAAAAAAAACAAAATTTAATTATTAAATAAATTTTAATTTCCTCCACTTTGTTGCATTGTTACATCTTGTGGCATAATACTACCGCCCACATTTGCATTTGAACTTCCCGCTGAACCGGCATCTTGTTGATGCGGTTGTTGTTGCTGCTGTTGTTGTTGCTGAGCCATTTGTTGCTGCTGCTGCTGTTGGGCAGCAGCTGCCGCCTGTTGAGCAGCATGTTGTTGTTGCCTCTGTTGCTGTTGTTGTCTAGCTGCATGTGTATACTTGGCTTTAGTTTCCTCCAATTCTCTCACCCTCGATCTGACATGAGATATTCGATGCCAAGCCATTTGTAAAACTTTGGCTGAAGCATAGCCAGAGCCCTCATGGGGTTGACCTGTCGAAACTTGTGTTAGATAATTTATCTGTTCGCTGAGTTTCATTTCTATATTTGATAGAGATTTGGTAAACTGTTGAGTCTGGGTTTCAGCATTTTTTTGTGATGACTTTTCTTTGCTTAATTCTTGGAGGGCTAGACCTAAATTAAAAATATGTGTTGCTAAGAATCTTACTTTATTATGATTTTCCTTACCAGCACTTTGCAGACACAATATGATTTCTTTTTCTATTTCATCCAACACGTGAATTTTTTCCAAAGGATTCATAGTATTGTTTCTTTCACAGGTTTCTTTGTTTATTGGCACTAAAAATAAAATAATTTTTTTTGACTGCTTGTTTACATTACCACAAACAAACAACAACATTAACGAAATGACATTATTGCAACACAGAGTTACCAGGATTACTATGAACTACCACAAATTACGGATATTATTTAGGTGAAATATTATGATGAAATAAAACATAGAATACCTATCCAGAAGTTTTCAGGCAATTACTTTTAAATTCCGAGTAATATTGAGTATTTAGAAGTATCGATATATTTTATTAAACATATTTTGCAATCATATAATATTTTTAGGACTAGCTGTATAATTTGTAAAGTCTTCAGTCAATTTTATCGGCCGTATTTACATAACATCACTAAGCAATACGGCCAAGTATGAATAATATCTGTCAAATTCGGTTTCGCAGTCGACTTTTTCGGATGTCTTTTGTGTACTCTGTAGAATTTATTTTTGTTAATTATTTTCTAAAAATAGTTAAACAATTTGTTGAAAAAATACAATAGAAAAAATAATCAGATATGGTGGCATAGATAAATTTATATATTTTTTTTTTTAAATTTAAATAAATTCAAGTGTGTAAGTGTAAAAAGTGAGAAGAAAAATTACTCATCATTTTGAAAAAGTATCTTAAAGATTTTTTTTTATAAAATTCTAACATTGCAACTTTTGTACTGTAGCTGCTGTTAATGTTTTCTTAGTTTGCTGCAATGTATGCATAATAATAAATTATATATATTTATGTATGTATATAAGTATGGATAAAGTGTTGCCTTTTTGTTATATTCCTTCTATTTGATGCAGCATACAATATTACCGACGTCGCTGCCGCAGTCGATCAAATTTTTAAACATTAAAAAACCTAAAACCAAAAAATTATATTTTTATGGAAGCAGAAGTACAAACTTACATCTGTAAATACATTTATCAACCCACTATAATTTTTGTTAAGAGTGCGGTAATAAAAATCAAGACAGACGGACTGATAGCAATAAAATAAAATATTAAAAAATTATTAAAAATAAGAAAAAAAAACCTAATAGGTAGATATTTGTTTTAATTGATATTTATATAATTTTACAGCAAGTGTTTTATTTATTTTTTCTGTGAGTGTAAATATTTAAATTCAAAAAGAAGAAAAACAAAATATTGATATAATTAAATATGTATGATTAAATTAGGCATATGCGACTAAATTCTTAAATTGAGTGTTTCAATCCGCATCATTTTCGGTATTCAAAAGATATTGAAAAGCCAAAATTTGTTTTATAAAAATCGAAATAAAAGCGCCTTTTTGAAAAAGCAATTCAACGTAAGTAAATTTTTTTGTTTTACCTATCATTTGTTATAAAAATTATCTCTTTAAGAAAATAAACTAATAAAAGTTAAACCAGACCTAATTTTACTCTACAACACAACGTAGACAAGATAACAAATTTTAATATAGGAATACTCGTTAAGCCATCTTAAACTTTCATATAATACCTATTTAAAGTTTGAAAGGTATAAGAGACATTTAACCGATTAAACGAATGTCCCTTATGTATTTTTAACAGTACTATGAGCCGTCAAATGTTTTCGGAAATAAGCCTTATTGGTACTTGTATCACGAAATTTTGTGAAGAGATTTGTGTTTACGTCAAACTTATTTGTGGTGAATTCCATATCGATTCGAAAAAAATATAATTTTTATATAAAAACTAGCTAAAATCATAAATCTCAGGATATGCCACAAAATGTATGGGCGATGTCACACCCCGTTGTCCGACTCTCATAATTTGGCTCGAATAAGGAAAATAATATAAGAGTTAATCGTACAAAATTTGGAAACCATAGTTATAACAGTTCTCAAGATATGCCACAAAATGTATTTCAGTTGTATAAGCGGTGCCACACCCCCTCGCTTGACCGAGCTGATTTGTGAATGTATCATTCAAAAGTTAACTGTGGTAGAAATGAATGAAGTTTTTGTGATAAAATTTGGGTAAAAACAAGTAAAAAAAAACAAAACAAAAATAAATTTTTGCTTATATCTCGGAAATTTTTTTCTTTTGAAATTTCCGCAAAGCCATGTTGTTTAAACACAAATATACTAATTTTTGAGTTAAAAAACTAGGTAATTTTCTTTGTTGGATTATATCTCGGTCAGTTATTTTTCAATAGCAAACATCTCAGGAGAATTTTTGATTGTTTGATACTACTTACGCGTCCGTACGACATCGGGGTGCTGAGAAAACTTCATTTCAACAGACGGACATGGCTAAATCGACTTCCCTATCTTAAAGGATTCAGAATATATATACTTTATGGGGTCGCAAATGAATATTGTAGAAATTAATAACGGAATGAAAAACTTATATATACCCTTATTACCTTAGGTGAAGGGTATAAAAAGAGGCAGTTAAGATTGTTTTGTTCAAGTTTAAAGACCGATTTTGTTGTTTTTTAACATTAAAATTCTAAAAACTATGACGCATAAGAGAACATTTAAAAGTTATTTTGATAATTTTCAATACCGAAATTCCGAAAGTTGTTTTTTTTAATATGTTTTCTAAGGGAGCTGTTTGCCTAAAGATTACGATTTTAACTTTTCTAAAAATACATTTCTGAGATATACATACCTATATATATTTTTCGTAATATTATTTTGGACCGAATCAAAATACTAATACAGATACAGTCGTGTATTTTTGCTTATATCTCTACCGCTTATGCGTTAATTCTGCTGTTTTGTAATACATACCTATATTTTTTTTAAAATACGTACCCACTTCTTATATTTTAAAACTATATGGGGTCTTCAAAAATGATTTTAATCAGCGAACGGATCGACTAACATTACTATATCGGGTAACAAGTCTATGGGGATCTGAAAAATTTACATACTTGAAATTACAAACGAAACAACAACCTTTTATATTTATATTCAAGCCACCCAGGGTAAAGTCTATAAAAACAACACAAAACCAAACTCAACGAAATTAAAATATTATTTTATGGCAGCAATGCTTTCTAACAAGATTTTATTTAGGATTGACTAACGTTAAAAAAATTAAACATAAATGTTGCTTAAAGTAATACCGGTTAATAGACGGTTCTTTTAAATAAAAAAAAAAAATAAAAACAAATTTAAATAATATGAATAAGTAATGCAAACTTTAAACAATACACAAGAAAATAAAAAATAGTCATCAAATCTGCAATACACAAGTCTGCAATACACAAGTATTAAGTAATTTGTGATGCAAGAAAGTGGTTTAATAAAAAGTTTCAATTGACATGACACACCATTAAATAAATAGTGTAACTGTGACTGTATCTGTGTATCAAATAGCTGCGACGCTTATTTTACTGTCTTTTATTGTTCTTTTTCTATACATCTGTTTATTTCATTTTAACATGTTCTATCAACAGATATCAAGTTGATATCTGTTGATATTATCAACAGATTACAATGCTCGTATTTGTACACTGACTCGTAGACGTTTGATGCTCATAAGTTTCATGAATGCGACAACATGTGTGTTTTATTCATTTGCCACAAATATTGTATGAGTATTTGCTATTTGCAGTTCTTTATATAGTTCAATAGCAATATAAATTATTTTTCTTCTTGACATATTATTTATTTTTTTTTATTTGCTGACGCTTTATTTATTCAGGAGTTTTAACACTAGACATCAAAATCGAGGGATTTAGGAAGCATGCAAAACTAATTTATGTACAGTGCAGTCGTGTTGATGTAAACTCAGCTTTAAGTAAAGAAATTTAATAAATTAAATGAAAATGGTTAAAAGGTAAACAAATTTTGAGAATTTTTTTAACCTAAATAGAGGTTAAAAAAATTAATAGAAAAAAGATGCTTAGAAAAGGAAGCTCTAAGGTTTTGGTTGCATGACTAGTGGAGTTAACACCAAACAAGCTATTTGTAACATTTTATTGTTAAAAAATTATGTGCGAAATTTATCGAGCAACAAGTTGCGAATGTGGTGTGACCAAAGTATTGACCAAAATCAACATTAATGTTTTTATAATATAAAAAAAAATTTAAGTATTAAAAATAGATAAATTTTATACCTTATTGGATACGCGATTTAGTGAATTAAAGCGGAACGTTTGGCATCGTAAGTTATAATCAAAACTTATTTCAAGGAGCTTGATATAAAATACATATATAAATTTGCCCGCTGTATCCCCCCTTAGTTTCGGAAGCTTAGATTTTGCCAAGATATATTCTGCAATTTCATATTTCAGATTAGCTTGATCCGTTAAAAAACTTAACGCGAGATGGCTCTTAGCTTATGTTTGCCGTCCGTTATGAGTATCGCTGCAGAGATGAAACAATTTATCTTCTTTTTTCTACTTAAATTTAAAGACGTGTTTTTGCTTTTTGACGTCTAGTGTAAAAAACTTACAGAGTATCAACAAAAGCCCAAATACAAATTCAATAAAAAAGGGTCATAGAAATATTTATATCTATTGCATACTGAGAACAGACCATGAATAAGTTATGTATAAACCATCTACATACATACCTTTTACATGTACATGTGTCCAAGTTATAACGAAGTCCCAGACAGAAATAGAAATTAAATTGTTTTTTTTTATAATTTTTTTCTTATCACCAACAAAGGATATTTTTTATTTGTGAGCAGAAGATGGACAGTGAATAGCAGTAAACACTGTTGAATATTGTATGGATCAAAGTGTAATGAATATTTAAATTCAAATTAAACTCTTCTGGCAGTATTTGCTTAAAAAGGAAAATAGTATTGAAGCATTATATTTGTGGTGATAGTTTCACTAACAAAATATGACTAACGAACTTAAACAATAACTAAGGAGTCCGCTAGATAGAGTTTCTAGACAGAAAAATTTAAAAGGCCAGCCAAAAAAGGACGTTTTTCCATTGATTATACTCGCAAAAATGCTTTTATCATTATAACTAAGATAAAAGGTGACTCCTATCAAGAAAAACATTTGAAATCGAAATTATTGGTTTAAAATTTAAACTAAATGGTTTAATAAGGAGTATTCTTTTTTAATTTAAAAAAAAACATAACAACCAATTTTATTGTTTGAATTATAGTACTTATGATGGTTTTTGGTAAATGAGGGTGAGACAGAGTTTATGCTCTACTTAATTTGTTATTACCAGCAAAAATATTACTAACCTGGAGCAGCTCGTGCCAATAGGTGTAACTATGGTCTGATACTACACAATACCTATTTTCATATTTCCTTTTCTACTTTATTATGCAATAGCATGGATGTTGATTGATGCAGCTCCTATTGCGGTGTTTTAGAGCAAAGATTTTGGTGCGATCTTTGACAATTTTTACGTTGGCAACGACTACTGCAACATAATACATTTCAAACTGGCTAAGCCATGTTGTTGTTATTATGTCATGAATGAAAATGTAATTAAAGCAGTTGATTTGTACGGCCATATGGACCATAAATATATGTATGTATATAAAAATGAGAGCTCGTCCCCTTAATGAGAAATCCAAAATTTTTAACATAAGAACAAATTCTGTTTATCTTTTTTTTTATATTTTTTAAATGACTTTCCTTAGTATGTTCTTCTTTACTGCTAACCAAGCAGTTGTCTTATAACCACTTGCTCGCGGGATTATGGTTTACTTAACCTGCTAATATTTATATTAGCAGGAGTGCACTGCGTACGTGCACTCAAAGAAAAAATATGGTTGAGTGTGGTCACGGAATATTTAAAAAATACTATGGTCACTAAAATCATATTCATGATTTTCACAAACATATTTTACGACAATACCAATATCATACATATATGTATATGGTAACAAGAATCATATTGATTACGGATAATCATAAATTTGTTGCTCTCAGAACATAAGATAACCATAATCTAAGAGCAGCATATTAATGATAATCCACAACTGAGTAAATTTTTAGCATCATCATATTAATGATTGTTGTAGTCATACGCCTAAAATTAACTACAACAATAATATGCTTGTGGCAATATTACATATTTACATATTTGCTTATTACAGTGACCATACTCAACCATATTTTTTCTCTGGGTTTGGCGGCTACATCAAACTTCTTTGCCACCCCCTGTTTTTTTTTCAAGATTTGGAGGCAACAGCACATGTAACAGTACAGTAGTTTCTAGCCCGGTTTGAATTAAAGCAGCCAATTAAATTATACTGAATCAAGGTAAAGTTTGCTTATAACAATTAAAAGTTATAATAAAGATTTTTTTTTGTTTAAGACATACTGCCTTTAGCAGAACTTTCTTCTAAAACATAATTAATTTATTGTCTGGATTTCTATCTTCGAACAACTATTGGTCGGACTTACCTGGTATTAAATCTAATTTTCAATAACGGCATGTGATAATTCATAAATGGTCTAAGAGGGGTAATTGTCCAAGTTTTTTTTGCTTGATGTAGCGTTTAACGAATTTTGTATATTTCGTAAACACTTTGTTTTATAAAGAAATATCTCAATCCTTAATTATAATTTAAACATTTTAAATTTGGTAAATATTTTGTTTTCTAATCGTCTCCAACTAAAGCTTAAGTCTTTGTTTGTGTTTGCTTATGTAACGTTGACCTTTTCAATTAACGTACATAAATGAGAAAAACTTGTTGCGCCATGATGGAAAAGTGTGAAAATTACAATAATAACGTTTAATTATCAATATTTGTCATAATAAAAAAAGGTTTATATTTCTCCATATTTGAATTGAAGCGTTTACGAAAGCCCATTAAAAGTACTGTCCCACGAGAACAAACGCTTTTAATACAAAACCTTTATTCATAAAACGTGCTGCATGGATCAAAAAAACAAAAAGTATAGTAAAAAGTAAACTATTAATTAAACTAGTTAGTTGAACAAGGTGAAAACAATTTATAAGTCAATCATAATTAAATATAACAATAATGTATAATTGCTCTTGAGTGTTTATAATTAAAGCAGACGTACGTCATGGCTAAAAACAATAATTGTTTACTACTTTTTTATACTTTTGGCAGTGTTGTTGTCAAGTGTAGGGTGTTGTAGAAATGGAAAAATTGCTTCTGCAAAAGCTAAAAAAAATTTGCAAATTTTATTTGTGTTACTATGACCAAAAATGCATATAAGCATTTCCGGCTACTCTTAGCTGGGAATTAATTATATGTAAATTTTGTAGCTGCTCTAAACGGATCTCTGCACTTTTGCTATCTGTTTGACTTTTGTGTCATTTAAGATCTTTGCGCTGCATGAATTAACTAATGTTATTCATCATATATTAGAGATGAGGTATTGTTTAACCCTTTATTGTGGATTTTTGTCCATCGAAGTTTTTCCTTTGCTTCGAGAGAATTTTAGCCTTTTTTGCATCAAGTCCTTTAATTAATTTTTACGCCAAATGATTGGTTGTTGTTAAGGCCATTTTATAAGAATATTTTTTCCATGGACGTGTTGAGATCTTGAGAGCCTTTAAGGCACCTGGCTTCAAAGAACTATGCTGTACCAATGGCATATGCCACAACTTGTCAACTTATATAGTTTTTACTAGTTAGGACCTCGGTGGTTAAGAACATACTTCAACCTGAAACAGACGCTGCAGTAGTTTAGCCTTCAGAGGTTATAAGGCCCTATACCGAATGCAGGGTTTTAATTTTTTCTGTTTGGTTGATAAACTATTAATTTTGTATGTACACACTGCCGCTATTTGGTTAATAGTCGCTTCACTATAGACAAAAGCATACCATAGACGCTAAAAGATTTAGCTTTGTGGGCCATGAAGCTTTGGCAAGGTCAACTTCTTCTTTAATGAAGAGAATGCTAAGAAGAATTTATGTTTATTATCACCAACTGAGAGAAACAGGCGCAATATTTGGGGGAGCTTAGTCATCACATAGATTTTTTTTAAATTTATCTTCAGTTTACGTATATAAAAGCAGCACTCATAAATTAAAAAAAAATAAATAAAAAACACCCTAAAAAACAAATTAAATATTTAGAGTGTCCCAGAAAAAATCATTTTGGACTTAAAATCAAAATATGTAATTTTTTGTCTGCAGTGTACTTTGTAAAGGGTTTTTGGGAGAATATGCAATACTTTTACATATGTCGGTGACCTATACTTATTCTAAATATGTTGGTTTGTACTGGAGGCATAATCAGACAGTTTTTCTTCGGAAATGCTTCGCTCAGGCAAAAACATTTAATGCAGTCATTATTTTGCCATTATAACAAAGTCTATTGGTTTATTGGAGCCCATGATTGATATTATTCAGCTACATTTGCGCAAAACGTTGTCAAATTTAAAATTTTCAGAAAAGCAATGAGATCCTACGATACTTTATAAAGCAACAAATAATTGTGGCGAAATTCTGATTTTTTTTGTATTTATGGAACATCCTATATTTTTGGCCCAACATGTCGTAAAACAAAAACTGAAATTAAAAACAAATAATGATACACTAGACATACCGCCAGGTGGATGAAATAAAACAAGCAACATAATTTAAAAAAATTTAAAAAAATAAAAGACGAACGAACAACTATAAAAACATACACAAATTTAATTCTAACAAAAATTGAACAACAAAATCTCTTATAATCTAAAGAAATTAAGAGATAAATTCTGGAATAAAAAAAGATATTTGAGAATTATATGCTTTAATGAAAAAAATGTATGTTTGTATGTATGTACATATAAGTTTTATATCTGTCAATAAAAATTTTATTTTTAATATTTATGTATTATCTTTAATTGTAGTTGTTATTTTTTTAACAACAAAAATGAGAAAATACATATCTTCTGTTATCTTTAAAATCTCTTTCGGTTTATTTGGTTTGTTTGATTTGTTGAACAAAAAATTAAAATAAAAATTAAGAAGAAGAACAAGATGAAAAAAAATACAATATTAATTTTTGGCTGTTTTCCAATCGACTTAAATATTTCTAAATGAAAAAGTAAAAAAAGATCAAAATAAACAACACACTTTTATTCAAGTTTTTTTTTCGTAACTATGTTTGTATGAACATATGTATGTACATTTGTATATTACAGATAATACAATATTCTAACAAAGTACAAAATTGGAAAAAATTTTTTTTTCTGTTTTCGTACTATTGAAACTGCAACAAATTAAAGCAAATTTGATATTGGCAACGGCTGGAGTGTAAAAAAATCCATAAATACATATTTAAGAAAAGTAATTGATTTTAAATATGGGAGTTTTTTTTTAAATATATGTAGTTTGTGTTCATTTTAATTGTGTTTTATTTTGATTTAAGGTGTTTGTTGCCAATTAAATGATTTATTTCGAGCTTATTGTTAATTATTTTAATTAAAATAATTATGAAGTGAAAATTGTTTATTTCAAAAAGAAAAAACATTTCTTTTATTTTTTAAAACAGTTAAAGCAAGGTGTGATTTTAATCAGTTGACTTAGAAGATTTATTAAAGAAAAAAACCTATATACATATATATGTACATCAGTTGTGGAAAACGGTCACTATAGACAGGCTATATGTCCATGAATGTATTTGCTTGTATTTTTTTTGAATTATGCTTAAGGCATAAAACTAGAATTCACCACATATTTTTGTTATAAAAAATGTTTTTTATCATAATCAATAAATTCATTGATTACAGTCTTAAAATAAAATTTAGTCCGCAATAAAATTTTACTTTTTTTAAGATAATTAAAAAAAAAAGATGAATATAAAATAAATTAGCATCGCATCAATTTTCGCATCTCTTCCTGTGAATTCCTTTTTACAATTTCTTAACTACAGCCAGTGTTGTCATATTGGAAGATTTATCTGTTTTTGTTAGTTTTTTGAGATGCAAAAATTGTAAGGTTTTTTCTAAAAAAAAGTTTTTTAAAATTGAAGAAGCTTACATAGCTTAAGCCAATGTTTCCATAAATGATTTTACCGATGCAATTTTATTCTTTTTAAAATCATATCTCTGCGATAAAGTACAGGTTAATATAACTTTAAAATGAATAAGACAATGTACAAGTAATACCTCTTTTAGCATACATAAATACTTATGTTTTAACATCGTCTTATTTTTATTATTTTATGCTCCTTGTGAGAAATATGGGAATTTATATACATATATATATATATATATATATATATTATATTTATTATGCTCGTTAAAAGTATGTTTAAAAAATTGCAAACGTAATATTAAACAAATTTATTGATAAATTTAATTTTTTATACTTACTAGCTGACCGGCAAACGTTGTTTTGCCATATAACTTATTTCTAACGAATGTATTGTAAGTGTGAATGCATACACAAAAATTTATTCAAGTCGATCCAGCCGTTTAGTTGCAGTATTGATAAATAACCTAGATACCGACTGGAGCGCCATTTGCCGGGCATGAAAAAGGAAAATGTTGTAAGAGTTAATTGTACACAGTTTTACAATCTTAACTGTAAAAGTTCTGAAGATATGCCACAAAATGTATTTCAGTTGTATGGGCGGTGCCACACCCTCTCACCTGAACGTGCTGATTTTTGAATCTAAACCATACAGGGCGCCACCCAAAGGCATACAAAAAAATTCATTTAAATCGGTCTAGCCATTTAGAAGGAGTTCAGTGACAAACACACGTACAGTTGAATTATATATATAAAGATGTATACATACATTTATCACTCATTTACTAAAAGAACGTTATAACTCAAAAAATGAAATTTTGAAGTTAATGATGTAGAATTATTCACTATATCATGCTTTATATTGTGTAAAAAATTCATGCAAATCGCGTGTCTCTTGATAATATTTCCACTGAGTTGTATGTAACTAAATTGAAAACTTTTAACTCATTTTCTGCAAAACTAGTTTTTTTGAGTTATGACGTTCTTCTAGTAAATGAGCGATATGTATGTATATGTTAATTTAATGTATATTATACGTACATATGTATATTATTTTGTTAGGTTTTTTGAAAAAATAGGGCTAAAAACACATGCAGTTTTAGAGTTTTGTTAAATGATTTGGAAACAAAGTTTTTTTCGCCGAAAAAAGTTTTTTTTTTTTCAGAAACTAAAAGATTTTTTAAAATATAATATGACAACCCTGATAACAGCCTTTAATTGCTTATTGTTAGATGATCTTTACTTAAACACGCTCAAAGATTCTCAATTAGGTTTAGGTCTGGAGTTTACACAGGTTAATCCATGATGTCAATTGAATTTTCTGAAAGTGATTTCCAAGCCTTTCAGCTTGTGCGTTGGGTTTGTTATTCCGTTATCACATACGGCAATTATTGTTTTGATGCAGTGAACCAAACCAAGACAAACTGTCAGCGGCGTTGTTCTTGGCTTAACATTTTTTACAAAAGAAAACGTTTGTGTTACTTTTTCTTCTTT
>NDXZ01008801.1:0-14960 GCA_003055125.1 Paykullia maculata | reverse complement strand
TTATCTCACAACTTCTAAATAATGCAGACGATATAAAGTAGCAGTTGAAAGGTATGTTATTGAGTAACAGCAAGTAATATAACTTCGCAGCAAAAAACCGGGTAATGAATTGCCCTTACTCAATAACATACTTGTCAGTGTGTATAACATACCACACAAGATTATTTTTTGAAATAATAACTTATTTATCAAATATCTAATAAGAAATCAAAGCTGCATACACTTTGGTAGAAAAAATTATAAGGAGTTATTAGGATCATAATAACTCCTTATAATTTTTTCTTAAATTTTTGGGTAAACATACTTTAAGTATAAGTAATTATATTTTCGACTGATGTTTATGAATTTAATGACGGTTTTCAAACCGACTCTAAATGTTTGTTCTAAGTGTTTTTGCAAAACGTAACGTACAGAAGTAACAAAATTCAGTTTCGTTCTAAGGAAGCCAAATTTAATACATTATTAATAATAAGTTCTGTTGGCCCATACTACCAATAGGATATTTTACTTATTAAAAGCAAGTAGTGAAATAATATTTTAAAAGTATTGAATTTATAAATTCAATCAAACCCAGATTTCATATTTTTTATATTTATATAATTTTTTATATTCATTATGTTTAATTAATATAAGAATTAATTATTGTAAAGTTCTGGGTTAAATTGCGGTTTTTGTTTATCTTTTACTTCGAAAATGGAAGAAAAAGCTTTTTTTTTAACCGGTTCTTAAAACGGTTTAAGTCTTTTTAACCCGGACTTTACTCAATTGCTTTTGAACTATCAATCTGTAAAGTCACACATATTTGAAATTTTATCTTTTTTTATACAAGAAAAACCCATTAATTATTGTTAATAAAATTAACAAAACCCCCATTGAAGTGGAAATTACAATACAAATTACTGTGGTTTTGCATTAGAACCCAAATATTAGGTAAGCTCGTACCCAATATTTAATTTAAGGAACGAAAATTAATTCTAAATTTTCTCTTCCCTTATTTAACCCTATTTATAATTACTCACCATTTGTGCTGAGTAATTATAACAAGCAAAATCTGTCCCATAAATTTGCTTTTTATAATAACACACGTTATTACACATATAATTCTTGATTTATCATCTAAAGGGCTGATTTATTTGCTGATAGTTAGTAGTTGCTTAATGACATTAAAGTAATGACTTCACAAAATCCCTTTTTTGTAAACGAGGGTAGTAATGACTTATTTAACTCCCTTTTTGTAAGCGGGCGGGGTTGTTTGTTGTGTTTGGTAATTATAAAAGTTCCAAATGCGACTATCGATAGTACCATCGATAGTTTCCCGTTACCAGTATTGACATGTCCGAACGGTATTAAAAGTCATAGAAAACTTGATTTTTTATGATATTAATTTTAGTCATATATCTCTGCTTATTCTGGGCAATCGGGGGGCTTAGAACATTTGATTTCAACAGACGGACAGACGAACATGGCTAAATCGACTGCCCTATAATCTAAAGGGATTCAAAATATGTATACCTAATGGGTTCGCAAATGAATATTGTAGAAATTACAAACGGAATGACAAACATATATCTATATACCCTTGTCACTTCTGATGAAGGGTATATAAAACAAATTTGCAATTTTATGTTACTTGTAAAAGTTCACTTCATATACATTGATTATTTAACAGTAATTCATACTGTTCATCTCATAAATATTCCTGAATCAATAATAAATTGTAAGTTTAATTAACATTTACATTTAGTTTACGTTTTTATTTTTTTAAATTTTTTACACAGGAATACAATGTACTTACAACTGTATCAGGGATGGAAAAGTTGACAAAATATAATAACATAAATCTTATGTTCTTTAGTTCTAAATTCTTTTTATTTTGAGGAATTTATTTTCCTTTTGTTAATTTAAAGATATCAAACTTTTTTTTATAAAGAAATGTATATTTAATTTTAAATTTGTATGGACAAGGACTTATAATTTTTAAAACTTTTAAAAGGTAAATTTTGTCTTAAATATATATAATTATATTATTTAAGACACTTTTAGTTAATATTTTTCATATCTTTAGAATATATATAATAAAATATATTATAAAATCCTTATTTTTCATTAAAAAATATTCTCATCCCTGACCTATACACCTTCAAACAAATGCACACACACCTACCCAGCAAAAACTTGCATTGCTTTGTATTGAGTTAAAATAATAAAAAAATACAAAAGTTGCACTACTAACCTTTTTGACATTTTAACATATTACTTTAACACGGTGATGTCATTGGAGGCAAGTACTCATTACCACCCTCGTTTACAAATGACTTACCCAAGCCTTCGGCTGAGCGCAGGAACTTTTAATTCTGGTGGTTTTCAAACGCTGGCTTCGATGGACTCAATATTACATTAGTTATACATACTTCATCAGATTATGTTGTCTATGACACTAAACGATATGACAAAAGTACTTTAATTTTGCGAAAACTACTTCTTAGTAATGTAGGCTGGATTTAATACTCATTGAAAAGTATATCGATAAGTAAGAGCAAGATATTACTCAGTTTTTGCTGGGTAATTATTCATGCAATTATTTGCATACGATTGCATGTAAATATGTATGTGTTTGTGTTTGCTACAACAACGGTAGTTCTGCTGTATAATTTTATCTTTTATATCTACTCGTATTACATGATATAGCACTTGTAAATATTGAACTTCAACACAAACACTTGTTTAAACTCTTACATACATATGTACTTTCATTAACAATACATTTACATAAATCATGTCGATTTCTCTCTTTGTGTGTTTAATATTGGCCTACAATATGGCAAGGGGCAGTGAGAATATAAAAATAAATAAATATATTAAATGCATTGAAAACAAAATAAAAACATTAAATGTGATTTTTTTTTATTACAATTATCATTAACTTTTTTATTGCATCACATTATTTTCATATTAAATTATCACATTTGACATTAATTTTCTTCATTTTCAACTGCCACTTCAAACTGTATTCAACTCAAAATGCTCTTTACATTTCACTTCACTGCTTTCTGGTTAATTTGTGTTGTGTTGTGTTGCCACTTGTGTATTGGTTGATTAAGTTAATTTGCAGAATTTGGTATTTGATATCATTTGGAATTGTTAAATAATATCTTTTTAGGTGAGAATAATGAAACAAAGTATTTTGGTAGAAGGTAGGTTTAACTTAACTAAGCAGCAGTCGAAATACTTAAAGCAGTGGGAAATAAAAGAAAGAAAATTTGAAAAAAAAAATAATGGCTTTTGTATCAGATCCAATTGCAAAAATTACAGGCATATTTGGTGACATTTTATGCTTAACACAGGCAAGACTTTGCAAATACTGCTATATCCACATTTATATACAACGTTTAAATAAGAATGACTATCTGTATCGAAAACTTTTACCAAAAAATGTAAACTTTGTTTCATTACCCATAATTTTCGCTTAAAATGGACCAAAGTGTGTCAAAGTTTTGAAAATATTGCAAAAAATCGGCTTAAATAGCCAATTGTCTTTGTCAAAGCCAAGGCTTTTAAGAATAACAGTTAGTTCCTTGTGGCCTGTACTTACAAAGCCAAAACATGGTAATAACTTGCTTGTACATAATATCGTCTGCATTACTTAGAAGTTGTTCGATAATGATATATCAGTAAGTATTTTTTCTCAAATTTTTTATTTTATAATTTTGTGTTATTCCGACTTTTAAAATTTAGATTGTTTGATACATGACCGTTTTGTCACCTTAACGATTGCATTTGTACATTAAAAGAAAAAGCACTTGATAGTAAATATTTAATTTAAGTAATACAATAGTAATGACTTACTAAAATTCCAATTTTTAAGCGAACGTGGCAAGTACTTTCCTTCTATGACATCGAAGTGTTAAAATAATGGGGTAAAACGCCAATAGGTAGGTAGTGCAACTACAGTATTTTAACATTTTGACCCAACACAAAGCATTGCAAGTTTTTGCTTAGTACTTCTTCTAAATAACTAAATTGTAAGACTTACCCTTAATCTAGCAGCTGTTAAAATCTGCTTACACGTTATGGGATGAACAATGGCAAAATATCTCTCCATGCAAATAACCACCAAAATAAAAATAGAAGCCGTATAACTGAGAGAGTGCACAAATTGATACATTCTACACAAGAATTCACCAAATACCCAGCTGTAAATAAAAAACAGAAAAAAAATGATGGTTAAATAATAAATTTGAAAAATTTTAAAACAAATTTTTACAGTTCAGCTTTAACTTATTTTCAGTCAGTTTTATTTGAGGTTTAATATTTTCGTGCTGATGCATTTGCTCTAAGAAGAGAAATGTCAACGGTTCAGTAAGAGAATTTCAGAATATTATTCACTGAAACTTATAAGGGATATTGATTATGGAAGGTTGTTTCGTAGGACATCTAACGACTTATGGTTTTCTCGTACCGGTACTGACGTTATTGATATCGAAACTTCTCACTCAAGAACTGAACAGAATACTATCTGGTTACAACTATTACAACAAACCACTTAATAAAATGGGTGTTGCAATATCAGACTGATATACTCACTGTGGCTCTATTGAATATACTTTTCATATTCTTTTATAAATTGTAGCTATTACTCCAATCAACTAGGGCCAACCTGAGAGGGGACTATGGGATCAATATTTCCACGGACGGCTCTAAGCTGGGCTGTGGCATTAGATCCGGTGTCTACTCCGAGGAACTCGATATAAGTGTATCATACCGTCTGTCGAACGAATGCAGTGTATTTCAGGCTGAGATTTTGCTGTTCGGAAAGCCTGTAGGCTAATGGGTGACATGGATATTCGTGAGAATATCGGTATCTTTGTCGACAGCCAGGCGGCACTTCTTTCACTAGAATCGTACATTATTATATCCCTACTAGTAGGGCAATGCAGGAAAGAACTATATGGGCTAACTCAACTGTCTGACATTACTCTAGTCTGGATCCCTGCGGCCCCTATGCGCAAGCATAGCCTATGGCAATGGAAGGGCAGATGAACTAGCCAAGGAACTAGCAACTCTGCTGGGAACCATTAAAAGCAGCATCTTTAGTTACATTCTTGGCAAAGCTAAGGATGGGGAAGATTGGACACATGCAGGATTGCCAGGCTGATGTGGCCCTGCTTTGATATCAGGCTTACAGCGCAGCTCATGAATCGTAGTCGGAAGGACGTATCAAGGTTGCTTGCGATACTAACGGGTCCCTGAACGCTGGGGAGACACGCACAGCGACTCGAGCTTGAGATCTGAGATCTGAACGACCTGCTGAGATACCTGACGGCGACGGGGTGGGTCTAGTACTCCTATCTACCCATGGGCTTTTTGCCCTGGGGAACGTCACATCTGACGAGTGGTGTGGTTTTGTCAAAAAGGGATCATCGGAAACCAACCAACCAACCAACCAACTAACCAACCAACTCCAATCAAAAATCTAAATATCCCTTAATTTGTGATAACAGCATTCGATTTTCTTGAAGGACTTGATAAAATTATTCATCTCATCAATTTTACTTAAGATCTGAATTTGACATTATAATTTCAAGAAATCTTTAGTACATTCTTATAATTTTATATGCTAGTATATTATAGCTATAATTGGTGGTGGCGATATGTATAATTACAGGCCAAATATTTTTTAGTTAAGTTAACAAATTAGCTTAAAAAACAAACAAACAAGAATGTTACAGAAAAACTTCCTTTAAAATATTTTAAGAGTTTTTAAAATATCATTTATATTTACATTACAAATGTTTTGAAATTTTAGTTACCATCAATTATGTTAATTTTTATTTTATTCAGCGTTGAATATCCTTCACCATCTACGCAAGGGTAAACATAAGTTTATCAATTGTTTGTTAATTATTTAATATAAAATTTCGACTGTAAATCTAAATAGATAGTAAAATCGATTTGAGTGCAGTCCAGCTGCGGCTCTGCCTATCTATCTGTCAGTGTAATGGTAAAAATAACTTTTCAAAGAACCTGGATATTCTATAAAACCGTGTAATAAATCAGTGTATCGAATATATTTGGGCAAACTTTGCTTTTGAAAGCACTAATATTAAGAAAAGGTAACACACTTTTTTGGCACCCTATGCTCCAGTGGGAGTTAAAGGAATATATATATATAACACACTATACCAACAACAACAAAATTTTTGTAATTGTGTGTGTACACACACACGTAAATTAAACTTGCAGTTCATACTATGTAATTGGTGAAGGATATTTAAGATTCGTCATAGTGGAATAAATTATATTAGCTTATTATGATTAATGATGTCCTGATAGGTGTACTTCTAGGCATCTGTTACCGCTGAACAGAGGCGAAGAAGGCAAGGTTTTGTTTATTGTTATTAATATGGTACATAGAAAAAACCATTGCCTGTATTTGATATACTTAAATATTTTGCCGGAAATCTATATAAAATAGTATTTTCACCATTAAACTTTATTAGCAATTATTTCTATGTTTTTATTTATCAAATTTTAAATGCGCATTGGAAGTATTTTTAGAAAATATTCTAAATATTAGAAGGAAATTTAAAAATGTTAAACACAAATTTAAACCTTAACTTAGGCATCTTATTTGCATATGTTTCTTTTGCAATTTCCTTAAATAACATAATATAGGTTTCTTTTATTAGCCCATTAACTAAACTTATTTCAATTTGAACACTAATAAAATAATACTAAAATCTTAAAACAACATTAAACTTATTTTATGTTACGCAGTTGCCATAAATTTCGCAAAATGTTCATAAAATCAAGAATATATTATATTTCTGATATAAAAGATGAACACAAAATTGCTACATTTAAGCATAATTTAACATTAAGAATCAAACGTTAAAAAAAGAACCTGTAAGTTGGCCTCTCCTGTATATAGATATTGAATATCTATTTCAATTATTTTTGATTTAAGATCTATCATCACAAGTGTTAAACACATTAAAGTGTAATGCTTAGACGAATGAGAACAAGAAGCAAATGCAATCCCACCAAAATAAATATTGTTTTTTAAAGGCTAAATATTTAAACATTCCGCCGTTGAAAAATTGGACTTTTCAATTAATTTTCTTAATTTGTTTTAATTGTCATTAAATAATTAACGAAGTCACAAAAAACATGTTAATATCCTTTACCACGTTAACCAACCTAAGCACTAAATTAATTTTCAAAATGACTTCCTATTTCAAGTTTAAAGGATTTATATCAATTATTTAAGTTCTATATTATACATATTTCCGTAGGATAGATTTGTTGACTCTACTAAAAATATCTTAATAGTAAGAAATGATTTATATCACTTAAATTAACACTTTCGTGGCAAAATTGTTTTTATCATATATTTTTAGATTTTTGAAAATTTAAGTATGTTTTTTTAATATTGATTGAACTTGGAAATTACAAAAGGGAATACGTAGAAAATGATAAAATGATATATTTCTGCTTATAATAATAATAGTAATGTCATATAGATAATAATAAAAAGAGAAATTATATTAAATCAAAAAAATAACTGCCATACTTATTATTATTCTATCATAATTGAGCAACTTTTATTTATTACTTGAGATGGCCTTAATTAAATAACTACTCGTATTTAATAGGGCCATAAACAAAAATATAAACATAAAAAATAATTTATTGTGTTTGCACTGATTTCTTAATAATGCTTTTTGGACACAAGTCAATCAAAATAAATATACACAAATGGAAGTGTAGAGGAATGTCCTTATTTTTTATTTCTTTTGTTTGAATTTATTCCTTTGAATGAATGGTAAGACGTATTCTATTCTCCATTCCTTCTTCGTTCTAACATAAAAATAGAATCTTCTATAACAGTGGCCCACACGTAATGTGATGACAATAGGGTGCATATATTACAGATATATAACATAAGGTTTCCACTCTCAATATTTACCTTAATATCATTATTTCAATAAAAATTCACAATTTACAATTCGCCAAAGAGTAAAAATATTTTTTTATTTCAATTATTTTGATGTTTTTTACCATATTTTGCGATAATATTTTTCAAAAAGTATTAAAATAATTAAATTAGCAAAAAAAAAAAGAAAACCATTTTAAAATAAAAAAGCTTTTTTTATATAATTTGCAAAATGTACACACACACATAAATAATTTTTACGGTATGTCTGTGAAATACAAATCCCTGCGATCAAATTTGACATGTGCTTATATGAAAATCTTATATCTCATCTCACGTGAAGACTCTATGTAAGAAAATGTACATAAATTTAGGTAAGAAATAGAGGTAGTTGTCTGGTTTTTAATACTTATTTTCAAAAATTTCAAAAGTTTTACATACCGGTTTGTACAGTGCATGTGAGCTTCAAAAAGTAGATTTCATCCAACTCACAGATAGCCGGTTAACGAACATTACTCAGTTGATTTTCCTATTTACAAGGCTTTAGAATATATTTACCTATAGGGTCGCAATCTAACATTATACAAGTTCTGAACGAAAGGACACACCAATATTCAACCTTGCTACCTACGTGTGGCAAAGAGTACAAAAATTTGAATTTAAAAAAAATTGATGTCACCTACAGTAATAGATAATTTTTTTTATGGGCATCGCAAAAATGTAAATACAATATAAATAAAACAGCTTTCTGGACCTTGGCCGGAAATAACCTCTTCGCACTGATATTCTTTAAAAAAATATCCACTTCTTTCAAATTTTTCGAACAATTCCGATCTTTTTCAGCAAATCGATTTGATAAATTCTTTGCCACATATAAGTCAACTTTTACATTTTTTACTGCGAAATAATCAATATTAAGCATTTGTATTCTGTTAATTTACAAGACCAATCGAAAAACAAACTCATTTAAAAGACACAAAATTAACTTAATAAGCATAATTTTAAAGACAAATTATTGCTGTACAAAACTTGAATATTTTAAAACTTCTAACTTAATTAACACTTAATAGAAACTGAAAAAGTAATTTTGAAATTTTTTTCTTCTTATGATTGATTGAATAAAAATGTAATAATTTTTTTATGTTTGTTTTTGCTTTTATTCATTTCAATGCACTTATTAATTTGAGAATAATTTTTTTGTCCTTGCTTTTGCGTAGCACATTCATCACGTCACAGCATGATTAATTATATTTTAATAAAATATTGTATGCCCTTGTTTAACAAAAGAGACAACCTGGAAAAAATTAAATGTTGTCTTTTGAATACTGTTTTATCATTTAAAAATTACGCTTTTGAATAAAATTGTTATTTTTATTCATTGAATAAATAATTGAATTATTATTTTAATATACCATAAGTAGCATGGATATATATAGGTTTTGTCCTTACGTTTGTAGTTTCTTCAATATGCATTTGCGACCCCCTATAACACATACTTTTCGAATGCTTGGAGATAATTAAAGGTAGATATTTACCCGAACTCTAAGCCCATTGTTAACTTTCATATTTCTACTTAATATGTACATACATACATACATATGTATATCTATTTTACTATTTCAGATGATTTATTTTTTTTTTCATAAAAAATACATAAGTTTTCTTTCTGCACACCAAAGCTGCCTTATTGATGGCCAATTTTCTTTTATCTTATATGAAAATATGTCAATATACTTCTAATTACATACGTACAAATTGGTTAAAAGGTATTAAAAATTCCCTGTAGCGAAATATAGCACTTAAACTTGTTGAATTTGTTTCTGTTTGGTGTCTATTTAAATATATGTGTGTAAATATCTAATTAACTACTTTTTAATTATATGTTCTTTTTTACGGGTATTTGTCAACCATTAATTAAGTTCCTAACATTTTGGGATTTTTTTTTGTTGTTTATTTTAACTTCTACAACTGACACGTTTCATTTTAATGGAAATTTATTGAAATAAATTACGAAAACTAAAATTAACCACAAACTTAATAGTATGACAACTCGTGCACAAAAAATCAAAAAACAAACATAAAATAGTATTATTTTGGTATTTTAGCCTTTGGGACATGTTGTTATTAGTTTTAGTTAAGGATTTAATGGAATGAGAGAGAAATTACAAGAGAGAGAGAGAAATTAAAGAGCGAAAAATGTTTATTAGAAATTGTATTAATAAGAAAGAATTTAAAAATGTTGCTTAAGATGTCTTAAGATAAGTTATATTTGAAAATTATTTTCAAATACTTATCAATATTATTTGTCACATTAAAAATTCAACATTAATACATTTTTTACAAAATCCAACAGAAATTCCTAAAATGCTTAGAAACAAAACAACAGTCATTTTAAATTATGGCAAACAAATAATTTTATTTACTAAATAAATATTAGCAAAAATGAATCACATATTATTGTTTGGTAAAGGGTCATAAAAAAATAACAGCGATTGATATGCAGCTACTTAGTGAAAAGACATTAACAGATACCTCTTATTTCAGTTCTTTACTTATTTCATATCCCATAATACCCTTTTGTTTCATTTATTTGTTTAGTATTGGTCTCCGTCTCAGTTTCATTCAATTTTATTACAATTTACTTACCTATCAATTAAATAAATTGAAAGATTTTGCATGACACAAAAAAGACCAACACAAAAGTCTGCCAACGCCAAATTGGCTAAAAAGAAATTGGTAATAGAGCGTAGACGCCGCGATAATGTTACCACTAAAATCACAAGTAAATTGCCTGAAAGTAGAAAAAAGACAATAGAATAAGTAAACTAAAATTGATTAGGAAAATTAAAATAAATGTGTTTTAAAGTCATTAAAAGCAACTAACAAGGATATTGAATTTATTTGCAAAATACCCTTTAAACCTTAAAATACAGGGTGGCACAAAACCACCATTAGGTTTTGAATGTTTAATAACTTTTTAAATTAATTTTTACTTTTATATCAAAATTTAAAAAAAAAAACTTGCGGAATTTGAAATGGAACAATACACAACAGAACAGCGATCAAAACTTGTTGAATTTTATTTTAAAAATCAACGGTCAATTGTTTTGAGGCAGTGTGCTTATCGCCCTTTTTTTAATGTGCGTTCTGGACTTTCAGCTCCAACAATAAGCCGCCTGGTTGAAAATTTTCGGCAACGTGGTAAAGTAAGACACCTTCCATGTACCGGAAGACCACGTACCGGAAGATCCAACGTGTTGTGAAAAGTGTGCAAGACAGTCCAGGAACATCAACAAGAAGACGTTCGGCACAACTGGGGCTATCGCGGAGGTGCGTTCAGAGGCTTTTGGCTATATTGCACATGTTCCAGTATAAGGTTCAGCTTGTGCAAGAATTGAAGCCTTTAGACTACCAACAACGGCTTGATTATGCCATTTTATTCCGACAAAATGCAGAAGAAAATTGCGATTTCATTAACAATTTGATAATGAGCAATGAAGCCCATTTCCATTTGAATGGTTTCGTAAACAAGCAAAATTTCAGGATATGAGCTACGGAAAATCCAAGAACAGTTTATCAGCAATAATTACACCCACTTAAGTGTACTGTTTGATGCGGTGTATCGTCTGAAGGGATCATTGGTCCATATTTCTTTGAAAATGCACATGGGACCTCAGTTACGGTTAATGGTGCTGGATATCAAACGATGCTGGACAATTTTTTTAAAGTCAGCTGTAGCAAACCATCCACAGTTGTGGTTCCAACAAGATGGAGCCATAGCCCACACTGCAAGGGATACAATGGCTCTGTTACGGGCCCTCTTTGGCAACCGCATTATTTCGCTTAGAAGCGATTTCAATTGGTCCCCGCGTTTACCAGATTTAACAGAGCCGGATTTTTTTCTTTGGGGTTATTTGAAAGAAAGCGTACACGTAAATAAACCAGCGACCATACCACAGCTAAAACATAATATTCGCAATGAAATTCAAGCCAAAACACCGGAAATTTTTTCGAAAAGTTATGCAAAATGTACTGGAAAAAGCATGAATGTTCGAAGCTGAAAATGGCCGCCACTTGTGGGATATTGTTTATACCTAAGTATAAAACATTATATTATTATAACAAAAAAAAAATAATAATAAAATTCAACCATTTAATAAAAAAGTTATTAAACATTCAAACCCTAACGGTAGTTTTGCGCCACCCTGTACAAAAAAAGTTCTTCAGGTTGTGTAGTTTTTACTGATTCTTATTATTATTTTTCCATACAAACTTTACAACAAACGCAAAATATAGTTCCCATCTCTGGTGATGTAGGATATAGAAACAAAATAGATAAAAAAAAGGCTTCGTTTATACAAAAACGGAAGCAGTGCAATCAGTGTATTTTTATGTTTATAACTTTAATACTGATAATTAAATATATACATTTGTATGTATGTATATTAGAAAGCTTTACATTTTGTATATAAAAAAAATAAATTTTATGGTTTTTGCAAAATCTTTATAACCAGCAGGCTTTTGTTAAAAATAGGTTAATTAAGGAGAGGCCTTTTGTATTCTTTGAAACCATGGTAGTTCGCTTTTATATAAACAAATTTATTGACACTTACATACTCGCTAAAACATAATATTAAACAATAGATTAGGGAACCAGTCTAATAAAACTAGAGCACATACATATACTTCTTCCTCTTATATCACTACTAGCACTTACTCTTTAATGCTCTTTTGTATGTTAAAGAGAGTAACGGTTTTACTTTTACAGCATTTTTGTGCACATTAAAGAGTTTTCTTTCTAAAGGAAAAGTAAGAAATTTGCTTTTACATGGCTTTAGTTTATAACAAAT
The DNA here is from genome assembly GCA_003055125.1 of Paykullia maculata. Lineage (NCBI taxonomy): Eukaryota > Metazoa > Arthropoda > Insecta > Diptera > Rhinophoridae > Paykullia > Paykullia maculata. Next base: position 2,174 of record NDXZ01008801.1, on the reverse strand, counting down.
GTAATTATAATAAATGAATGAATTCAACCATTTTAAATGGATTTTGGTTTCAATAAACAACAACAACAGCAAAATGTATAATATGCTTAATATTGCTGCTGTGATTTCTCAAAGTTAAAAGGAAAATTTTTATATTTAAATATTTGTGGCGTAGTTACCATGGAAATGTAATTTTAAAGATGATTTGCTTTGTGTAACTCATATTTAACTTAGCTGAATGTAAAATATTTGAAATACATTCTTATTTAGAACATACTTTTTAAAGTTAAATTTTTATTTATTACCTTAATAAGCCATCTGAATAACAAAAAGTTGCAAAATTTATTTAAATAAAACTTTTTAATAAATTAATTTTTGTAAAATATGACATTCAACTAGCTGAATAGTTAATATATATCAATGACGAAACCGAGATATTATAAGTTTACATTTTAAATAATTATGTTTTTATTAATAATCTTATTCAGCTTGCTGAATAAAAAAAATTTAATCTAATTAGCAAATTCAGCAAGCTGGATAATTAATATTTTTTATATTTAAAAGAAAATATTACTTAAGTGCTAAGATTTTTATTTTATATTACATTAGGAAAGTTATATTCTATAGTCTTTGATCTTATTCAGCAAGCTAGATAAGAAATATATAATATATTTCATTAAAAACGAAAACTAAGCAAAACATATTACATAACTAATGAAAGTGTATTTAGGTTTGCAATTTAGACGCTATTTAGCTAATATTTTCTATTCATGTAGAAAATATTACGTACATATGTACTAAATAAATAGGTTTAAATAACAACATTTTTATGACCTACATATGTAGCTGGCTGAATATAGAAACATATGGCATAAAACACTATTCAAAACACTTTTAAAAACTTCCTGTAAATCTATTCCTTAAAGTCAAGTATTTTTAATTTAGGTCATCATAAGTTAATTTAAAATTGTAGCTGACTAACTACAATGATGTGCAATGACAATATTACTACCTTTGATATAGATAAACTTTATGGCAAAAAAAAATAACACAAATGTGTATTAATTTATCTACAATTTTACTGCCCATTCTTATTTTAATCCATTTTTATGTGTATATATATGGGTCATTTTCCGTCAAGTGGACCAGCTTAAAAAATCGATCCAGATGAAATTTGCACCAAAGTTAGTCCTATTGAATAGTAGGTTAAACCCATTTTGAAAAAAAAAAATTTCTTAAATGTTATTTTGCAAAAAAATTAGTTAAAAATTTGTTTATTTTTTTAAAAAAAATTGTTTTGGAAAGATTGAAAAAATAGCTATCTAAACTACTTTTGCTAAGAGCAATAGGTAATAAGTTACATGGATGAGAAAAAAACACCTATTTGGCCAAAATTTCAAACTTTGACCCCTTCTAACTCAGAGAGTTCTTAACCGATCTTATCAAATCAAAAATGTCCTTTTTCAAAAAACAAAAAAAAGCGGAAAAAAAATAAAAATTCTTAAATTGATTTCGTACACAAAACATCTATAGTTAGCTCAATATGTTAGTAAATTTGTTTATAATTCGGTGCAAGGATACGCTCACCTCCCATACATATATCCTTAAAGTTAAAAATGGTATAAAAGCTACAAAAATAATTGGAATTGGTCGAAAAATGATACATATTTTACATTTTTAACAAATAATACGTGCGACACTTTTAGTTCCTTATTTGCAAGGACATTTCCCCCTCTCATATATCCTTAAATTAAAAAATTTGTAGTGGTAACACACCTATCTTGTATATATTTGAAATTTTAAAAACTGGCCTAAAGTTACGAAATATATACATATAACTCACTTACAGTCTGTTGTACAACGTGGATTATTTTGATATTGTGTAAAGATTTAATTGCTTAACCGTAAACGATATTCTAAGTTAATATAACTAACGTAATTTCAAATAATTTTGCAGTTGCCTTAAATACTTATACGCCATAGGTCTAAAACATTTTTTGCATCCCGCGCAAATCCGGAAATATATTGTAAGTATTTATTCATTTTATGATTTGTGTAAAATTTTCATTACCAGTACCTCGTTTCTGTAACTCTCGCATCGAGAAATTTTTCACATGGAACGAAGAAATTTAATGAAAAATGAGGTGAAATGAAACAAAAAATGGTATCTCACATGAAAGTGTTTCTGTATTTTT